>OZ020525.1:14902349-15016614 GCA_963971425.1 Bryoerythrophyllum caledonicum | reverse complement strand
AAAAAAACAGCACATGGAGCCTCATTTCAGGTCCGCACGACGGTCGGCCCTCACCCATCCGCGCGGCTGACTTCCTGGCCGTCCGCACGGCGGTCGGTCTTTGCCATTTGAGCGCCCCCCTGCACTAGTACAAAACTGGGAAAAAAAAACCGCACTCAATTTGGAGTTGCGGTTCATTTGACTACGCTGTCGGAACACTTAGCAATGTTCCTAAATTGGGTTGTCCCGGGTTTTTTGGCCATAACTCCCTCATTTTTGGAAGTTTAGGAATGTGTAATATATCGTTGAAAGCACCTTAAAAATACGCTTTCAACAGTATAAAGCGCACAGCAGACGCCCAAGGGCCGACAGCACGACGATCGGCCAGGCCGTCGGCGGGGCGGACGCCCAAGGGCCGACCAAACGGCGGTCGGCTATGCAGTCCGCGGAGCGAACGCCCAAGGACCGAACGATGAGCGGTTGGCGAGGTGGACGGCAGGGGGGACGCTCAAATGGCAAAAAACCAACGGCCGTGCGGACAGCCTGGCAATCGGCCATTCCAATATGCTTGTGGTTAGTAAAGGAAGAAAATGAATCAATATTTCTTATGTAGTCTATTTTAAGTAGAACCACCGTTCACAAGTTCTATTCTTCATATGTTTCCGAGCGCATAGGATATTTGGAATGGAATATCCAACTGTATTCGCATAAAATCTTCCAGACATGCCTCTGACTAGTAATACATGTGACTTTTTCTCCTTATTTAGACTACACGTGCAATGTCAAACTACCCGAAATAGAAAAGTTCTAAACCACTTTTGTGTTGCCAAAGAGTAGAGAGAAGTGGAGGAGAGGGGAGGGAGTTGCTGAAATTTGAGGCTTGGTGGCATGGTGGCCGTCTGCAAAGCTCTAGGGGCGGACGACATGGCGGTCGACCACCAAGTGCGGACCGACTGATCTCGAGTCGATTGATCAAGGATGTTCGATCGGGTGGAGCGAGACCGTCCGATTAGGTGGCCGCAACCGAGTGCGTCCGCAATCAAACGGCCACGAATGGATGAGAGTGATCACACGGCTACGATTGATGGTTTCGATTGCGCGGCCGTCCGATCGAGCATTATGGCCAAGTCTGTCTGCCATCGGACAGCCTGAGCAATCTCAAGTGAGGTTGGGCGACGTCCAAGACATGATACTAACTTAGATGAAGATTAATTGTACATGGGCACGTTGTTATGTAGTCTATGTGGATAATGTCTTGGTCCATGAACACTATTCTATAAATTCCGAAGGTCGTTTTTTAAGATCTTCTAGAGGATGTTTATTTCTACATTGCGGCCATGTCAATGTAAACAAAGAATATACATTGTATGTTACATGTTTTTAAATAAACTTGATTGATTATTTTTCGTATAAGTGGATGTGTGGAATGAGAAAATTTTATACATTTCAGCGTCTCCAACATTACATTTGAAAGAAGTAATTATTTTTGCAAGTATGTATGTAGTGAATTTGGAACTTGGAGAAAGGTGCAAGTGTTTAACGATACTTTCCAAAATCATAATGTCGATAATGTTCTACAAACAATGTGATTACCTTAGCAATGTCTTAAAATATTTCCAACCTCTACACCATTCTGGGGTGGCAATGTTTGTGTTTCAGATAGAATTGGAAGTTGGGGGTTTGAATCAAGGTTGAACTTTCTAAACACACTTGGAATTTTTAAAAAAAGCGCAAAAGTTAAAAGATCAAGTGTTGGACCGGTAGAATTGGACTTCCTTGTTCATATGAAAATCCATATTTCTAATACACAATGCTCTTGAGATTATATTGTCAATTTCGGAATGGTATGGCATCTGAGAATCTGACAAAGAACCAACGACTTCTAAATGGATGAAGTACTCCATTGGAAGAGTTCATCCGCATGTAACACATCCATTAGTTATGCAATGGACTGTTGCCATACCATCTTGGAATGAGCATGTCAAAAAGAAGAGCGTAGAAGCCCTCAAAAGCACTTATCATTGAGATCTCAAAATTTAGAAATACACTACAAGGTCGAGCTCATAAGCTTAAATCATTGGATGTGGACCACTTTCTATATTTAGAATTCCACGATAGAATTATGGAATAGCCCAATAGTGCCACATTTTAATAAAAGGTACGGGTACAGTCCTAGTGGCAAAAGATAGTGGCTAGATCTTCCATAGTTAGATATGGCAGTGGCATGTATTCCGAAATTTACATATTAAGCGAGATATATTTGGAAAACCAACCACCATCAAAATTTGTATATATTCATGCATGAATTTCATATTGATAAACATGTTATATGGAATATCACTCTTGCACCTATCATGCTACTACTATTGATTGAAATTGATTATGCGTTCAAGGAAAAAATAATGATTATTTAGAATTATTGTTTTAATTATTTTTGTCAGAAAGACCACACTACTAGTTATCATTGGAAACATTATTGGCAAAAAATTTGTAACAAGAATCTGAACTCATCTTACTCTTGAGCCATATAAGTTTAACCCCTGCGGACCTAAGTGCACTTTATGGGATTTATTATGTTTACCTTGACTGCAATCATCTTTCAATTCAAGTGGTTAAATTTCACGAAATTTTGACCACATCATCTCATATAAGTTGGAAATTTTTTTCCTGTCGTTAAATTTTCAATAAGTTTCTTTTGCAAGCTGAACCCCTAAAATTCTTTGAGTATTTCTCATCAAAAATGTACATTTACTTTGTGCAAAAAGAAATGAGGGAAAAAATAGCTCGAAGCTCTACTTTAACTGTGACATTCTCAACAATACATTTAGAATAACATGCTTTCAAATTTTCATGAAAGTTGACGGTACGGATTGAGAGATTATACAGTTTGAAGCAAAAAACAAGATTTTTTTTTTCTCTTCCATGTGTTTTGTGGATCATCTCTCTTTGAATTTTTATGATGTCAATATTGAGCATTAGTTTAGGATCAAATTTTCTGCAAAAATTTGATATACAATTGTCAATGTTAGTTCCTTACAAGAAAAATCAAAGAGAAATATGAAGGGTGCAAAATATTCAAAAACATTGTGGAAGGGATTGGGGTTCAAATACTATCATGATATATATTTATTTTTTTGTGGTGAACCTAATTTGTCATAAAATGAGAATCCCAACAGTAAAAAGGATGACATATATTGCATCATATAGTAAAATAAAACTGTAAAGCATAAAAAATAGTTTTTTTCAAAATCTTAAGTGTAAAAAGGGTTGTGTATATATTCAAAAATTAGTAATTAGTGTTAAAAGTTCATATCAATTATTTTAAATAGCTAAAAGACATATTAAGCCAAGAGTTCATTAAAAGTTAGTTAAGATTTGAAGAAGTGCATCCATTTTATGAACGGTTGTGGAAGTTAAAGAAGTTATAATACCCACTTCTTCCCAAGAGGTGTCTTCCCCAAATTTTAGATTATAAATAGCATTGGAATTACAATAATTCCACCACTACCACGTTGAAGATTGGAGTGTGTCCTAGCTTTGGAAGCTAGTTTTTTTGGTTGCTATATGTATTTGATTTATGATTAATATATGTGATTATTCATTGTGTAATTATTGTCTTAATTTTGTGAATTGAGTCATTTGTAATACATTGAATATTAGTACTTCATTATAAATTAGAGAATTACTCTAATTTGTCTAACTAATACAATTTTGTGTGTATCAAGATTAATTATAAACATTGTGATGAGATGTGAGTGTGATTGAATTAAATTAATGTAAACTTGAGTGCAAGTAAGAGTATGATTTGATTGAAGCTTTGAGTGGCATTGTAGATGTTAAGGAGTGATTTCATGAATGAGAGATTCATGTGTGTGTGTTAATGTGTAATCGGTGACGTAATGCAATATTTCCAGGAATGCATGGGCACTTGCCACTTGATAAGGATTTAAGTTTGAGAGTTGAAAATTAAAGAGGCATAAGAGTATGAGTAATTTTTAATGCTAATGATATAAAAAATCATCAAGAGAGATGCATTCCTTCATGCATAGCATGTTAAGAGTGTTATGTGCACGTTAATAAGTTGAATTAAGTCTAACCTAGAAAGGAAATATTCCTTAAGGTGGATTATTAGCATTTGTGTTTTATGTAACGAAGACAATTGAGAATTAAGTGTAATGGAAATTGAGATAATTTCCTAGACTTAAACCAACTTTGTGTTATTCTTTGAGACTAACATGAACATAAGAGGATTGTAATGATTAAGTGAAATTGGAGAAAGCTTTATTGCATGAGGTAAGGTTTGAATTCTAAGGAGAACATAATTAATGATTTGTATTGAAATTTGATGGAATCTTCCATTGGCCTATCTAGGCATGGATTGAGAGTCTTCACGGTTGACCACATGCACAATTGATAAAGGAATAATGTTCCTACTAGGCACTTAGTCCTTGCGTTCAATTAATACCTTGTTCCTTAAGAGAGATGCATAACAACCTTAAATTCTTAAGAGTTTGGGTTAAAACTTAAGTTTTGTTAATGGAAGAGAGTTTTTATATAGAAATTAGAGTCAAATTACAATACAATAGACGCTAGACCATCCGAGGAATGGGTTTGGAATCAGAAGGAGAATATGTGTGAGTCTTGGGTGTATTGTGAGTTGATCCGTTTTAACTTTTAAACCTTACAAAAACCTAGATCCAAAGATATGAAAATGTCCAAAATTATTAGTGGTTCTCATTACACTACCTAGAAATGTGTGAACATTTTTTACTTTGCTTGGAAATTAGATCTTTCATTGAAGACATGAAATATTTATTGACGTTTTTAAGAAACCTAGGTACGATCTAGTATTACAAAGACTCTTAAAATCAATGGAAGCTTATAGCAAAACGTTTGGAGTTGTGCGGAGTCAAACTATGTGTGATTAGAAAAGCATTGCTTTTTCTCTAGAGATCCAAGTGGGACAAAATTAATGTTCCCACTAGGCTTGCATTATAGAAATCTATGTTAATACAAGCCTAGTGGGAACATTATGGAAGTCACAAAATTCCAATTAAAATCACAATTATAGGAACGTGCACGAAGTGAAAAGTTTCTCCCCGGGGGTGATTTGTTCCTTCAAGGATTAGACGAAGGTTGTGCATGATCAGTACATCTCAATAAAAGAAAGATCCATGAATCGAAGGAATTTTTTTTGAACCATTACAGATTTGTCTTTGCCGTTCACATGGGATACCATATTTGTAATACATTACGCTCTAGAAATTATGTTGCTAATTTCAGAATGGTGTGGCAACTAACAATCCGACAAATGATGAAGGACTTATGAACGGACGAAGTATTCCGCCAAAAATGTTCATCCACTCATAACTCATGCAATTTTGACCCGATGGGCGATTGCTACATAAAATTGGAATCAACAGGTTATAGAGAAGAGTGTGACGTGCAATTAGACGGCGGGCCAACCGATTGCGATTGGACGGCCGTTGGGCCATCCGTGCGATCGGACGGCCGGCTCTCCGTCCGTGCGATCAAACGGTCGGCGAGCCATCCGCACGATCTGACGGCCGCGAGATGTCCACGTTGTTCCACGCGGAATCAAACAGTCGATAATGGCTCGTGCCGACCAATTTTGCCGTCCGCCCGTGCCGTCTGATTTCAGTAAAAATAATTTCACTAAAAATATTTACTGTGGCCCTGGATTAATGATTTTTAATCCCGCCGACGATGCATCCGACGAGATGTCCGGACGTTCTTGTCCGGTCGACATCTCAGGACGCTCCCAAATCCCCAAGGACGTCGGATTGGTAACCCTGGTTGGAATGAACAAGCGCTGAAGGCGGAAATGGAACAACACATGCACTCTCGAGTGGTGTGGATTCCAAAGAAGGCAGAAATTGTGCCATTATCTGGCTTTGATAATTATGGTGGATACGACAAGGTGTAAAAAGTTTGTATCACAAATATGTCAGGTATTCCAATCCACATTGAATTTGCGGAGAAGCTTTCGAAGGCTAAAAGTGAACGTGAGAAGCGTGAGCAACGATCAATCGAGGCTCTTCTTTGCCCAATTCAGCATGTGGAGTGATCAAAATTTAGGCTATCCATTCACATTGTGCTGAAACGGAGATTGCCTTTGCAAATTCTTCCAATTAAGTAGCAGGTGTCAGAGGCAGCAAGCTACACCAAAGTTTTGAAACTAAAAAATATCACCATGGAAGAGTCCGAAAGAACTGTTGCCTTTCGGAAGAATAGAGCAATGTTGGCTTGGTCACTACTATATGTTATGCACTTAGTCCACAAGGCAATAATAATCCATAATGACGTAACGCCATCAAATACTCTACTCTACTTTCCACCACATCAAGTGGAGAATGCATATATAGGAGGGTGTGATTGGGGGATAGCAAGCTGAATTGTGGAGAATAAGGCCTCATTTTATGGTTTTAAAAATGAATGTGATTGCCAAGAATCAAGGAATGCCAAGCGAGGGGTGGCCTCTAAGTTGTTTTTTGTGTATGATCCACGTGACAACGAGGAGCGCAATTTGGAGCGCATGTAGAGAATGCATCCATGTACAAAGGAATCTCATGCATTTTGGTTGGATTTTTGGCGAAGATGATTTGGAAGGACGATTATTGCAAAGAGCTTTTCAAAGATACAATGGATGCATTTGCATTCTCAGCAAAGTTGGATGCCTTTGTTCAAAAAGACCCCACAAAGAGGCCATCACTTGCAAGAGTTGTAGAGGATATGATGGGTCCCCATCTTGAGACACATGCAACACCGACCTGTATAATTTTTGCTCTTCCACTTCTCTCATATAAATCTTGCCCTTGGATCCAAGTCGTACCAGACCTACATCCTCTCCAACCATTTTTTCAGTTCTCCTCCTTCCATTTCCAGCCATAGCTTTTCACGCTAAAAATAGAAAAAACTCTAACTTAGGACAAAATTCTAACTTAGAGTGCAATGACACAAGGAGGTGACAAGGATGTGAGAAAAACATGCAAGGGCAATTGGTGACTTTGGGCCATTTTTTGGGTGGCAGCCTCCTTGAGAGGAGGCCGGTTGAATTTAAACAATTTTTTGATTTAAAATTACATGAGTACAAAGTTACTAGACTAGATCAAAACATTACGGAAGAAATTGTTATTAAAGTTGGACATTAGTGCTTTCTGGAAAGCTTGACAAAGAGAGGAGTTCGAAAACGATCACAATAAATTGACAAGTAGTACATCAAAAAACTCTATGTTTACTCTATATAAAAATACTTTTCAACAATTTGACCTCCATAAGAGTCAATCACAATCCACACAAAACAATTCTTTGTATAGATTAATCATATGGAATATGTTCAAAGTAAACAAAGAAGTATATTTCAGCACTAAATTTGGTAGACTTTGTTTGTATGGAAAAAATTGTGATAAATGTTATTGTCTTGCTAAATTTAATTTGAAAATGTATTTGTAAAACTTTGCAAAGTTTTGGTATTAATATATTAGCCTTATTGATGTCTTTAACCCAAGTAGACAATGTGAATAGTTGTAAATAGTACTAGAAACTCCTTCGTTGGCCACAATTTGCACATACATGGGATGTTGTTGTTAACTTGTTGCATTGTACAACGCCAACTTCAAACATTACAAATGTAATCTAAGGTGGGTTGAGAAACCAATAATTATTTGTAAGGCTTAGCATGTTTATTTATGACCAAAATTAAACCAAAATTTTAGACCCTTGTTTGCACGTGTACCTTTGAATATTCATCTAACAAGCATGGAAAGTAGCATTTTCAAGGCTTAATTTCAGACTCTTGGCAACAAATTTATCTATAATATTTTATTTTGATCTAAAAAATTTACTCAAATCTGTGTCGTTTTGTTTTTCTTATGATTCACATTGTAGAATTCTTTTTGTACCATGGAGGCGTTCTATAAATAATTCAACTCTATCAATATAAAAATCTATGAACTTTAAGAACATTTCTATTTGTTATAACCTAATCAAGTCATTTCAATTCTTTTAACCCTTTACCCTTAAAGGCCCAATGTCCCCTTGGAGGACATTTTGAGTTTGGGTAGGGTACCATGTTGTCAAATTTAGGCATGATTTTCTGAGGTTTTTTAATTGAACCAGCAGCTTTTGTTAGCTTACCATAGACATAATTTTTGTAGAAACCAAACTTATGGTTCAAAAGTTACAATTCCTTTTATGTAACATACACAAATAGTGCACCAATTTAGTGTGACATATAATAAATAGTATAGTAATACTTCAATTAATTCTAAAGTTCAATAGGAATTTGATTTTTTGTTCATTTGAAAATAAGAAAAAATCCTCTTGGAAAGAAAATGGAAATCTTTGCATCTATGGTACAGATCTTCAAATTTAAAAAATATGAGAAGGATATGATATATGCAAAACTTGAAGTGTAATGTTAATTCTTAGCACATAGTTGCATTGCAAGATTTTTAAGAACATCTCCTTCCCCTCTTCCACTTCTAAAATTTGGTGCACATGGGCCTAACATGATCCTCTTAAAGTTGAAATTAGAAAATCACAGACCGTAGTACAAAAAATACCATAGAAGGTGGTCAAAGTTTGTTGAAGGTGTTTAGTATGACCTAAAAGAGCTTTTGTCTTACTTCAAAGGCTGATATAAGGTAGGACAACCCATAACCAACCTGCGACCCAACACTGCTCCCTTCTATACCTTCTTAGATTTTAGATAGGAAATATAGCCAGTTTATCACATCACTTATAAATTCATTGGTCAATGCATAAGTCATATAAAGATAGGCTACATTTCTTCTCTAGAACCTATGAAGAATATAGAAGGGAGCGATATCGGGTTGTCGATCGGCTCTAGGTTGTCCTACCGTACAAGAACAATCAATAGCTTTGACTCATTTGTCTCTATCACGGCTACACTAAAGATGGTCATTATTGTTAACCACACTAATTTGTTTATAAATGCTATAAGTTTTTACCGCTTATGAATATTTTTATCAACTATGTTTACAATGATGCCCCTCTTTAAGTAGTATAGATAGATGTGCTCTCAGTAAAAAAAAATCTTCAAAAGTAAAAAACTAATAGCATTTCCAAAACAATTAGTTACACTACACTAAATATCACTATTAGTGTAGTGTACACTAAATGCGAACCCGTACACTAATTGTGAACTGGGCAATTAGTGTAGTGACAAATCAATACACTAAATGTCAACTACAACACTATTTGGGAATTCCACTTAAGATTGCAATATATATTTTTCACTTGTGCACAATTAATGTATCAAGAGTAGAAGAAGATTATGTGTATTGAGTATGTTTTCATTTTCAAATGGAAACCTTTGAGAATGGAAACACTTGAAAATGGAAATATTTGAAAATGGTAACAATTGAAGAAATAAACATTTGAATAAATACACATATAAAAAGTAGACATTTGAAAAGAATTTTATTTGGAAAAATAGACAATAGAAACATGAAACAATAGAAACATTTTTCAAAGTATATGTTTGAAAAATGTACCTTTAACATTTGGAAAAGTAAACATTGAAAAAGTTAACCTTTTTCAAAAGTATTTTTTGAAAAGGTGCTTAAAATTTAAAGTATTAAAAAAGTAAAAGATTCAAGAAGATAACATTTGAGAAAGGAGACATTTGAAAAACAATATTTCTAAAAAGAGGAGGGATTTGAAAAGTAAAGAAAAGGATTGAAAAAGTAAGGCTTAGAAAAAGTAAGAGAATGATAAGTAAAAGTATGAAATGTAAGGGATTGATAAGGTAAGGGTTTTAAAAAGTAAAGTTTAGAAAAAGTAAGGGATTTGGAAAATAAGGGTTAGAAAAAATAAGAGATTGAAAAAGTAAAAGTTCAAAAAATATGGATAAGAAAAAATAATGGATTGTAAAAGTAAAGGTTAGGAAAAGTAAGGGTTAAGAAAAAGTAAGGGTGAGAGAAAGTAAAGATTTGAAAAGTAAAAAGTTGAAAATGGTAAAAGGGTAAAGAGGTAAAAAGTTTATAAAAGTAAAAAGTTGTAAAAGTAAGAAGTCAAAAAAAGTAAAAGTTGAAAAGGTAAAAATTAGAAAAGTAATAAAATAAATAAAAAGTTAAAAGTTGAAAAATAAATAGTTGAATGAGTAGGAAGTCTAAAAAGTAAAAAGTTGAAAAGGTAAAAAGTAGGAAAAGTAAGAAAACAATTAAAAGTTAAAAGTTAGAAAGTAAAAAGTTGAACAAGTAGGAACTTTACAAAGCAAAATGTTGAAAGGATTAAAAGTTCAAAAAATATTAATTTGCATCACCAAACTGTAAGAGTGATAAAATCTGCAAATGCAAGGGGGGATAATATGGGATTGAGAATGAGGGTGGATGGTTAGTTAACCCCTAAAGGACCACGACCTAATTCGCTCTAAAACCAGTCCAAAACTGCCACTGTCAAAAAGAGACATGAAAATCACATTTTAAAGTGAATTTTGGATTTTCAACCGTAAGATCTTAAAATAGACTTCCATATAAACATGCCATCAAATTTTGGTTGCAATCCACCGCACGGATTGATAGATTTTAGTGTTTAAAGTCAAAACAATGGTTCATTTTCATCCCTGTGTTGAGTAGATCAGCTGACTTTGACTTCATTTTGTATCAAATTTTTGCATTGTACAAGGTCTAAATCCTTTACCATTGTCTTAAGCATGATGTTATTTCCCAATACACCAACTTTTAGAGGTAAAAAAGGGGTGTAGCATATTCAAAACAAGTGTGCAAGGAGTGGAGGTTCAAAAATTGCCATTTCACGTTTTATTTTTTTGTGAACTACGTATGTATTCAAATGATAATCCAAACGGTCAATAAGAAGGTTTTCACCATATATTGTTGTTGAAAAAAAAAAAAGTGAAAAATATGAAGATCTCTAGGTTTTATGTAGAAAAGATGAAGTTTTTTTCCCCCGTTGCCCGAAACTGTGTGAAAATGTTTGACTTGGAATAAAATGCCTTTTTACACTAAAGACAAGATTATTTTTTTTAAATTTCTAAATTAGGAAATATTCTTTATGTGTGTGAAAAATCTCAATGTCAATAGAAACTTTTGTCAAAAATTTTGGAGGTGCCCGAAGTCCCACTTTTGGCTTTAAGTGGTACTAACTTTCAAACCACAAATCCAATTTTTTTTTTAAAAATATCTCCACGAAGCTCTTATCAGATCCTATCTTGAAAAAAAAAATCAATTAAAAAGTATTTTTTTTCGAATTGTAGGTACATGCCCAAAATCCAAAATGACCCCGGGGGGACGTTTGGTCCTTTAGGGGTTAAGGCATGGCGGCGGGGTAGGTGGTTGATTGGGGGGTTGATTGGGGGTATCATTGATGATATTGGTGGCTAACACTATTTGTAAACTTATTCACGAATAGTGTACAAACGTAATTACACTATTCGTGATACTGCACTAAAAGTGATATTTAGTGTAGTGACCATCTTTGGTGTAGTGGCCACGGCCACAGGGTCCAGATGTTGACCGAGCCAACCAGTACACCAACTGCCTCCTTTACCGCTTCCCATGACAGTTCCCGCTCCCAGTACAGTTGCAACCTCCTCCGTTCTGCCACCAACTCCGTCTGCTGCAGCTCGCTCCCTCTTGCTCTCACGCATTCCAATACGCCCTCTTTGCCGCCTCCTCCCCTCGCTTCTGTCGCCCTCGTTCCTGCGCTTCCATCGGTATCTCAATTGCCTCATTTGGTCAAGAATTACCGACGTAACCTTCTTGGAGCTGCACCATACATCGCCCTCTCTTGCAAAGTGAGCTTTCAACCCTAACCTTGCACTTACACAAGGATGAATCTCTGTCGAAAGTCTCGAACTCTCTCAGCTTTCAGAAGCATGATTATTAGGCATCACAGAGAAACCCTTGATAATCAGTCTTGGATAATTTCTTGCTCCATTTTCTCTATGATCATTGCTGTGTGTGCCTGATTTTTTTTACTTTGACACGCGCACTGTGATCTCTGTTCTTGACCATGCAAAGTCTTACGAAAGTATTCAGTTGGTAGTCGGTCGGTTCGTATTTCCACATCAGTCTTTTCCTTGTCATGGTCAATTAGCTTCAACCAACTTCGGTGACGTAGAATCCATGAGGCAACGGTACTGTGGTGAAATGTGAAGCAGGACAGACTACAGGAGGAGCTGCTTATTATGTCCAATAGAAACCGGATGTCTGCGCAAGGAGTGCTGAATGCGCGTGCGACCGCCCTCGGAAATCCTGGACTGGGGATGATGCGACAGAACCCCGGACTGTATGGCAACCAGAACCGGCCGCAGAACATGGGTCCACCGCCGCTGATGAACGGTCCACCGCCCGGCGTTCTCCTCCTGGAACAGAAAGTCACCAGCCAGCACGCGGAGCTCCAGAGGCTCCTCACCGAGAATCAACGTCTCGCTGCCACTCACGTCGCGCTCCGGCAGGAGCTCGCGGCCGCGCAACAGGAGGTCCAAAGAATGCAGTCCATGATCCAAGGCCTCCAAAACGACAAGGAGGTCCAAGTCAGGTATAAAAACGATCGTTTGAGCGTTTAAACATTCTATACCTGTGAGTGTGCTCACCCCTAGAGACGTCGAAACTGATCAGGTCTCTGTTGGAGAAATCTGCCAATCTGGAGGCGGAGCTGCGAGCAACAGAGCCGCTGAAAACGGATATCCTTCAAGCGAGAAGCGACTGCCAGAAACTGCACCAGCACTCGCAGGAACTAGGAGTCCAGGTGCGCACATTGACAGCGGAGCTGCAGCGGGCGCGTGCAGACGTGCAAGCGATTCCCAATCTCCGCACTGAGATCGACACACTTCGATCAGAGCTCCAGCGAGCCAGGTAACAACACTACATCCAATATTCAACATGCGACGATCTCCTCAAATCCAATACCGGGTATAATATGTAAGACCATGGGGTACGTACATGCCGACAGAAATGCTTTCGAGTATGAGAAGAAGGCGAATGCTGAGCAGCTGGACCAACGGCAGGCGATGGAGAAGAACTTGGTGAGCATGGCAAGGGACGTGGAGAAACTCCGAGCGGAACTGACAAATGCCGAAAAGCGTCAACGACTTAACCCCGGAGCTGGTACATGAATTTATAACTTCCAGTTACATCAATATCACATGCATGGGCAAGTTTGCTTTAAATTCAATGATTAAAAAAACTGTGGTTCATCAGGAGCTGCGTATAATGGGATATTTCCCAGTTCTGAGCTTTCCTACAACAGTTTACAACAGCAGGTGTTTGGCGATAATTATGGCCTTCATTCGCAGGTACGTAGATCCGGGCCCTATTTATTTTCTTCTTTACCTGAATCCCTCCAAAGCTTGATTCCTGTTTGGAGAGCAATCCAGGTACGCATCCTTTCTCGTTCACGTCAGGTCCATTTACTGTGTTCAGTTGTCTAAGGCAGTATTCGTGTTTGATCAGCTGTAGACCTCAGTCTTGTTAAGACAAACCTTCCACAAGCGACAAGTTAAGCAATGTGCATAGTATGGAGAGAACAAATAATAATATATTTCTCAGTGATGGCCAAAAGATATCTCATGGTTTTCCTCTTTCCTTACCTAGTATATCATGATTTTATGGCATGTGCATCGAGAGTTCGTTGAGGATTATTTCTTAATTGAGGTGTTTTCAATACGTACACATAGGTAACTCATGCGTCCTTTGATGACTGAAATTGTTAACCCCTAAAGGACCAAGTGTCCAATTTTTTTCACTTTGACTGCATTTATCTTTCAATCCGTACACTCAAAATTCACCAAAAATTTACCACATTATGTCATATAAGTTTAGAAGAAGATCCTACTATCACATTCTCGAAAAATTCATTTTGGCAATTTTTAATTAATTAAAGGACAATTTGTTCCTACGGGGGACAAATTGATTTTTGGCATGTTCCTAAAAATCCATTTTTGAAGATAACTTCTTGAAATTTGTAGTGCTAATAGAAATACGGGTTATCTTTGCGGGGAATCTTTTTTTTTTTTTTTAACTTATAGGAAAAAAGTTTTGGTGCTTCACACGAAAAAAGCTTGACTCTTTTGGCAGTTGGGCAGGGTACTATAGTCCAAGAGATGAATAGTGCTACTGTAGAGTTTGACAATTGCACTTTTTTGAGGCGGGTAGTAGTGAAGGAAAGTTCTTGGCTACTTTCATTGTTTTCACGGAAATATGCATAAAAATGATGGATTTTACTTTCTTCAACAAACAAAAAATAAAAATAAAAATTTAGAATATGACATAATGATTCTATTCACCGTTTGGATATTAGATCCAAGAATTATTCCTCTACGTAGAAAATAAAATTGCTTTCCTAAGTAAAGAGCCATTTTTCTTATCGTGAACACCTCCATTGCTTGTGATTTTTGGCATGCAATGACTTTACACAAGGTAGAACATAGATCCATTGAGTTTATGCAATGTGTAGTGGAAAACATGCCATTACCTTGAGTCAAAGTATGCTAAACCAGCCCGGGTACAATAGAAAAAAACAATTTTGCAATCTTCAAATGCATTTATCTTTTGATCCGTATGGTCAAATTTTAAAAAAAGTTCAGGGTGTCTTCACGTAGTAGTTACCTTAAAGATCCAACGGTTGAAAATAGTATAAAGGTGTCTAAATAAGTCTAATAATATCTCATCTCAAAGTGGCAATTTTGGGGTGGTTTTGGTGAAGCACAAAGCCCGGTCCTGTAGGGGTTAATGGAGTAGGGACTCTTTTAAAATGTCATGGTCCTTTAACCCCTAAATTTCTTTGACAAGTTCCACTAAAAACACTTCAAAATTGTTTGTTTTAATGCAATGAGTAAGGACGAAATTAAAAACTTTCACTTCTAGTTTTAACCGTAGGATCTCAATTGAGACTTATTAAGTAATTTAAGTTTAAAATTTTATAAAGTTTGACCGCACGGATTGTAGTATCATAGTGTTTGAAGTGGAGAAAAGGGTCCACTTTCTTCCCTTTGTTTCGTGGATCAACAGACTTTGACTTCACTTGGTGTCAAATTTTTGCACTACACAAGGTCTAAATCTATTTCCATCATGTTAAGCATGATATTAGTTCCTTGTACTCCAATTTTTAGAGGTAGAAAAAAGGGTGTAGCATATTCAATAAAATTGTGTAAGATGTGGAGGTTCAAAAATTGTCAATTTGCGAGTTATTTTTTTGTGAACTTAGTATGTTTTAGAATGAGAATCCGAATGGTCAATAAGAAGGTTTCCACTAAAAACAAGAGATTTTTTTTGACAATATGAAAGGAAATAATATTATTAGCTGGTATTGAAAATCTCACATTCAATAGAGTGTCCTAGAAATTTTTTTTGGAGTTGCCTGACGTGCCTGCTCTCCCCAATTGAACTTCAAAACCCTATAACTTTTTCATAAAATGCCGGATTTAGGAAAAAATTAGACTCACACAAAGCTTTTAGTAATGTCCCTCTACATTAAAAATAACAAAGAAAGCCATTAGAAAATTACACCATAGGAACCTGCCCAAACCTTCTAGAGTCCCTCGAGGGGACTCTTGGAAATTCAAGGGTTAAGGTTGGATGACCTATAACCACCACAAACCCCATAATGGTGAAGGTAAAGTGTACCAAAACCACCACAGACCCACCCCATTTCCGAAATTTTAGGAAGTGAGATTTGATTGGGTGTTAGTTCATGATTGGTTCAAAGCTGCCGGTTTTTAGTCAATGCAGAAGTGGTTATTGGTACAACTTAGTGTGGAAATAGAGAGTATGGTAAGTCGAGGAATGGGTCACGGCTTACTATCCACTTTGAAAATTTGTAGCAATTTCAATATGAAGAAATAAATGGTCACGACAATTGCAATATTCATGAAATCCTATTTTGAATTCCCAAAAAATGTCTTACCACGTATACAAACGCTATAAATAGGTCAGCAAGCTTAAGTTGGTAGTTATTGGTCATCCAACCTTAAAGGTTAACGACATGTAGAGTTACTTTCCTCTTGGATGCAACTGTGAGCACAAGGGTAGGGGATTCAATTCAGCCTATACTTGGACGGCTATAACGGCCCATTGTTGTTAAAGGTTTAGCACCCACTCTAGACTTTTATCCATCAATAAGTCCAAGACGTTACTAATGAGCGCCACTGTATTTAATTTAAATGTACAATTGTGTTTGTATTGAAGATTTGGAAAACTTGGTACAAGTGTTTGCTTACATAGACAGACGAGGCTCAATGGACATCACTGATGTGTCCATTCCTAATTTTCATGGGACCTTACCATAGTATATTCTTCAAAGTTTTATCAACATTCTTTGAATAATCCCAAATATACTTAAATATGCTCAAATATTTACAACCTTAATGATAATGATAACAAGGATGGAGTTTATCAAACAAATTTACAAGGTTGCATCGCTATTAATACAACTCTAAGTGCTTCAAATACACTTTGTAATGGTAGATGTGGTCATAGCAAATTTTATTTATAGGAGAATGTTGAGGCTTAATCAATTGAAGTTCAAGTATTTTGCAAACGAGAGTTAATGCTTTGTTGGCCTAGAGGACTTGGAAACTTATTCATATATATTTACTATATTTTGTTGTACATTCACCTAATGTGTAAGGTGGAAATGCCTTTTATTAATCATTGAATAATAATTGGACATCTTCAAGATCAAATATCCTAACCACCAGAAATTCTCTTAGGTATTAAAATCAATTTCGTAGGTTCAAAAAAACATAATCAACTTGAATACAATTTTATCTTCTTAACACCCTATTTAATAAAAGAGCATATGCCATAATAAAAGTGCACATTGAAACATAAGTCTAATTCTTTTTTTACGTGCAAAGCCTACCCTCCTGAATTTTTGTCTCCAAATTTTGTATGTTAGCACTTGCCTACCTCTCCAACTATCAATGTCTTTAATGTTTTTGGAGTTGTGGTTACAAATAGAGAGGTGGATTATTGTCAACTCCTTTAGTTTCCACAATGTTTTGGAGTTTTATTGTTAAGTGAAATAACGTTATTACATCAAGTAGGTATGTGAAAGGTGGTGCAAAGCCCCTACTATTTATTCCAAAAAAAAGTGCACATGACTTCGTGCACTTTTATCAAATATGGTGTTGTCATGTGTAGTTGTTGACAAGTATACTTATGTTCATGTTTAAGTAAACATTGTTTTGATCTTGCTCAAGCTTCATTTAATTTAACCCCTAAAAGAACCAAGTGTACCTTGGAGTACAAATGTTTTTACTTTGGCTGCAATTATCTTTCTATCCGTACGGTCATAATTATCAAAAAAAATTACAACATCATTTCATATAAGTATAGGATAAGATCCTCTGGTTACATTCTCAAAGAGTTTATCATGGAAGTAGAGATTCAATGGAGTAGAGATTCTTCTTAGATGCCTTTGTCCTTTAGGGATTAACACACTTTGAGATAATTTAGATACAAGATAGTTATTATTAATTCAATGTAGCTAGAATTGTACATCAATTTCTGTTTGAATCTTTAAATTTTGGAATCATAAAATAAATATCTTTGAGTGATGTTGTCAAAAGTAGAGTGATGTTGTTAGAAGTAGAATAGGTTTCTTTAAATAATTTATAGTTGGTTTCTAATATGTACACATTTTCAGATTCCTCTTGCTGTGGAGAATGGTGTCCAGTTTCCGTCAGGACAAAGCCCTGCGTGGGCAGCTTATGATATGCAGCGTCATGTGAGCAACAACCATGTATGACACAAAGAGGAACATACAGTAGTAGATGTGTGCATATGATTCGAATGGTTGCATTTTTAGTTTTTTGACTCTGTAGCATCAGTATGGTCCCTAAATTCAAATTTACATTCACCTTAAGGTTCTCTTATAGATGTTTCTTTAACAAGACCTTATGTCTAAATTCATCATAGATGAGTGTATTTGAAATTTTTTTAAATGCATGAAATTCCACACTGATCTATTATACCTCATGAATGCTAAAAAAATTATAGCTACACATAGCCTAAATTTGAGTCTTGCAATGCAATAAACAAATGTTGAAGCTTTAATGTAGAGACAACTCACTATTTAATTGTATAATAACTCTAAGGATAAAGCACAATGAGCGTCCTCTACAATAGTCATGCTTATTAACACAACATCTATTACAACACTCATATTTTTTTACACAATATCCATTACAACATCTATTACAACAGCCCTATTTGTGAAGAAAGTTGGTTGTTTGTAGATGGAGTTGACTATTATAGAGGGAGCTAGCTATTATAATAGATGTTGACGTGTAGTCTATTCTCTAATAATTACTAATAAAACGTCATTGAACTCCAAACAATCACTTATTAAAACTTTTAGAAAAGAGTATGAAAATTGTGTAATGATAAAATATTTTTTTAAATTGTTGTATAAAATGTAGTTGTTCAAATGCACATAGAAAAAAAATTACCAATAGTTTGAGGTATCAGTTTTATTCTCAACAAGAACATTTTAAATTTAATTTATGTCTTCTTTGCTATACCTATTTCAAGAAATCAAACTACGCCTTGATGAACCTTTGAATGACAATTCAATATCTAAAAAAACCTTAGTCTCAACCTCTGAAAACTACAATTGATGTGAATTATAAAGCCCAACTCCTTGGAACAATTTTTATATTATTGGATTTTGAAAGAAAAGACATTGAAAAAGAACATATTTAAATGGATTCAATAAAAATGTCAAACCCTTTGAACTAAATACAACATTGAAGGGTAATATATCAAAAAACTCAAAAAACAAAAATAGAAAAATAGGAAAATGTTCTTTTTTAATATTTGAATACTGTTGAATGAGACAATTTTTTTTTAAAAACCAAATTTTTATATGTATTTTAAGTTAAATAATAATAATAAAATTAGATAAATATTTGTCTAGGTGGAATTTTTTTCAAAGTAGGCTTAATAAACGTTGATTTTAATGCTTAAACCTATGTCATCAGTTTTTCAAGAATAAATTAATTCAAAATTTAATACAAATTTGCCTTAACCAATATATGCATACTTGTATATATATATCTAATTTCTAAAAATACACAAAAATACAAATCCATCACGTTTTTATAGTATGCCTCGTTTCATTTTGTTTGGATATTTGGAAAATCAACAAATTTATTCGAATCAAATCATGATGTATGTTATTTATATCTCAAATTATAAAATGTCCTTGTACTAATGCATGATTATGCAATTTCCAAATCTCCTATGCATAGATTTTTTGCATATTTAATATTGCAATTTCCAAATTTCTAATGTATAGAATTTTTTGCATATTAAATATCATAATATAATGTCTACTGTGGCTTATTCTTTTTGGGAGTAGGTGGAGCTGGAGATTTGAAATTAAAAGTGAAAAAAGTTTATTTGGTTCACTATGCAGTACAAAAAAGATAAAGAGTACATTGAAACAGGATGTAGTGGATGATGTTAAAAGCTAGTTATTAGAGTTCTTTGAGCTTAATTTTTGACATTGTTGATGTTTTTTATCACAAGTATGATAGGTATATAACATTTAGGTCCACATGTAGAAATCATTGATTCAAATATAACAATAATGGAAATTTTATTCTTATGTGCAAATTCTATTTTAAATTCTTCATGTTGTAACATATGCTTCTTTTGTGGGTATAGACTTCAAATTTAAGTTGATTTTGTTTCAAAATTTGTATTTGTTACATATTTTTTTATTCAATTCATGATTCCCAAATGAATGTATTAATATATTAACATCAAAGTAGCTACATGAATGCTACTTAAGCAATAGAAATTTTAATAGTTCTCCACGACATAATCTACTAAATTGATACATGGTTTTGCAGTTTCATAGAATTTTGTAGTTGTGGTATTTTAAAATGTAGAATAACAACCATGAATATGTTCAAATTTCCACTAAAAATTCATGATGTTTTGATTATTTGTAGCAAGAAAAATATAATATGTTTTCTTCATTGTATGTGAAGAATGTGTTCTTTCGGTGAAAATCATATTTATATGTAGGCTTTTGCTAACACAACTTACACCTAAATTCCCAAGAGTACCCTTGGAGGACTTCAAAACCCCCCAAAATGACTCTTGGGAATTTGGGGGTTAAAAAACTTGGTACTTTATGCTTTAGCTTTTCAACCAAAATAATAGAAACATCATCTTTTGTATTTGCAATAAACTAATTACATTAAAAAGGTTTTTGAAACAAACGTTTATCTTTAATCATTTATTATTTTCCAAATTGTCAACTACTTAAGGATAGATCTTCTATAGATACTAGTTAGTCCAATATTAAATATTATATAGAGTACTTTAGATATATGAATGGTGTGTTGTATATACACTATTTTTGTAAACCACCGCCTTTAACAACATAATTGCCAAAGTAAACTTGAGTAGGATCTTACTTAATGCAATTATTGAACTCATACCTTTTGTCATATACTATCAAACTTAAAATTTCTTCTATAATTTTTTCTAAATTTATAATTTTTTATTCAAAAAATAATAACTTATTTTTACACTAGCTTGTTGATTAACCTACATTATGCAAGAAGACATGACACAAGATGTAGTTGATTACTTTTAACTCCAATAAAATCAATACACCTCTTTGAATATTTCATTATTGAAAGTGTCATACACTGACAATTGTCTGGTGCCATTTGGAATTAAAACATGAAAACTCTTGGTTTCTTTAACAAAAGAGGTCTATACAATTAGAATACCATGGGCAAAAAGATGCTTAAATAGTCAAGATGAAAGAAATTTTTCAAAATTGTGGTGTAATGCACTAAAAATCTAACCAAATGTAAAAATGCAGGTGGAAGAATGGAACTGATTTAGAAAGTATACAATGTTTTGATCATTGTTAAGTTTGATTCTTTCATAGTATAAATTTCAACCAAAATTCTTAAAATAAGAAAATATTTCGTATCCAAAAATGTGAGGAAGTATATGGAATTGTTACAAACTACACTATTATATACACCCATCCATAAAGAAAGGTGAACTTTTGTCTCTAAAGACAGTTGGCATAAAAAGAATGTTTGTTCATTCACTACACCACCCATACATTCTTCATGTATAATCATAGAGTGTATAGCTTTGTTGAAATTCTCTTGAAGCAATTATAACCTATAGATACAAAAATAGATGGACTCTAGAGCTAAGTAGAGAAAATAAATGTAAATAGACAACATGAAGATCTTAAATCATGTCTAATTAAAAAAATTGCTATTTTTTTATTAGACATTTAGTAATGGTCAATGATGATCTAAAATTAGACCATATAAATTCAAAATTCAATTTTGGTACAATTGATGATTTAATTTACAACAAAAAATCATATCTTAAATGTAGATCCAAAACTTTACATCATTGTCCTGAACTTCAATGTCTAGTATTTCCAATTTCTTTTTGAATCACAATGTTGCCATAGGTTCTTATTTTTCAAAACACAATTTCAAGTCAGGTTTTTATCTTTTAGAATGCGGTGTGGAGGTATTTTTGGGTTTGAAACAAATTTTCGTGTATTTGAAGTCGGTGGAAAGGCCTATGTGGATCACAAGTTTCCACACAAAATAACAAGGATAAAGGACGCTTTTGATATGGACAATATGACTCTGGAATCATTGTTTTGGTGAAAACATTCCCGATTCAAGTGCAAAGGAGCACCTCATATGACAAAGAGACACCAAGTAAGCTTCTATATCAATAATTTAGGATTGAAGCTACTACATGTCAAAAAATCCCCAACATGTTATTTTTTAATTCAAATTTTTGTTTAGAAATTATAAAAATCAAAGAGAAAATTTGGAACGCATGCATTTAAAATTAAGCAAAGTATGTTGATGATCAAGAGCATTTTATATAAATTTCATTGAGTGGTTGGATTTCATTTCAATTGATTTAATTACAAATCAATATTTTAGATCATCGTTTTTTTCAACCTTTATTTTATGGATATTGAAGATAAAAAATCAATGTTGAAATTTTTTTTTTGAAATATTAACATTACAACATAGTATCTTAGATTTATAACTACATCATATAACTAAAGAAACAAGGGTGAAAAAATAAATTAGATACATACTATTAGAAAATGAAATGTCTAATTTTAAATTGAATTTGAGATAAAGTATTATAAAATTATTTTGAATTTTCATTTCTAAAAATATTTTAAATATTGAAGATAATTATAGATATTATAATATATTTCAAAAACCTTAGAGTGTATGATATAAGGTGATTTTTTCTTCATTTAATGAGCAAGATGACTATAAACAAATTCTCATCCACACAAACAATATTTTTCATCTTGATCTTATAACATTCATCAATTCCAAAAAAAATTATACGTGGTTGATTTATTTATTTTTTCAAGATTATCACTTGGTAAATATAATGTTGTTATTTACCAAAAAACACTCTGCATGCTGTTTGAGGATGATTTCTAATAGTTTTAAAAATGAATGTGCACTTCACCAATGTTTTAAGAAATCTCTCTTATTAACTATAACACATTTAGATTTCTATAAAAATCAACTACACATTCATTCTTTACAACTCTATGAAACATAATATGAATAATCATTTTCTATTCAATAGATTTTGAAATTAATTTTTAAAAGCTTTTAAAAACCAACTCATGTGTACCCAAATTCACAACTTATTTTACACAAATCTAATAAGAAACTAAAATTACTACTTTTTCTTTCTGTAATATATGAAAATTTGATTATAACTAGATTCTACAAGACACCATACTTTAATAAACTAATTATAGATTTGAACCAACAATAATAGGATTCTTATAAATTTTCAAAAAATTCAAGGCCTTTTAAATATTTTTCTGATACAACTAAAAAATATTTTTAGTAAATCTCTTATTTTTGAATTTATTTCATTCTTTCAGTATAATTTTTTTTTCTATGATATTTAATATATCTTATGCTTTGTATTGACACATGTTTCATTCTATATTTATTCTATTTTGCAATTTCAAGTGTAGAAAAGTCTCTGCAAGAATTCATTAGATTGATATTATTATAATAATTACCAAAGGTATGAATTTTACAAATTTTCATCTTAAGGTACAAGGTTGAGAAGTAAGTTATTAGCGTTTCAAAGCAACTTCTTAATATTCTAATTAAATTTTTGAATATCATAAGTATCTGAAAAGATGTCGAACAATGATAGCTTCACAAAAATATGATTCTATTTCCACTAGTTTCAAAAAAAGCTATTGTGTTATCTATTAAGTGGTTTTGAATCCAAGCTCAATAGCTTTAGAAATTCACTACTTTCTTCTAGTACACGCATCAATTTATAAACAAGTTGTTATCATCAAAAAAAATTAATTGTCCAAAAAAACGATTTGTAATGCAAAATTTTACCTTTTGAAGTATTGTTTCTTTTTTCATCCTATTAATCAATATACATTTATTTAAAAATAAAATCAAGTCTTATTAACACACCTTCTTAAACCAATATATAAAAACCAACATTATTTTTTACCACAAGAGTAACAAATTTAAATGCAATCTAGAGAAAAAAAGTGACACCAAAATAATTAATTTTAATTGCTAGAAAGAGGAGAAAAATCCACTTCTATTAGCTTCAAACACTAGGAATACCATTCTAATCAAAATAGTTAGCTTTCACGATAGTTATTTTGCTAATCTAATTCATGCAGATTAAAATCCCTTTATTAAAAACATTTATATATATATATAATATATTTTTTATTTTTATTTTTTGCCTCCATGTACTAAAATAAATATGTCGAAAGCTTTTGATGAAAATAATTGAGAAATTCTAGAGGTTAATAAAATAGAACTTGTCTAATTTGAATAAGTTCCTATAAATTGTAGTGAATCATAATTTGAAACAAAGCAAACAAAATTGAATTTGAAGGTAGAATTTTTCAAGTAGAATTCTTATTAATCATCGATGATGTTTGTAATCTCCAAACTCAAGATCAAAGTTATATTAGTTATCTTTAATATTTGGAGTGTTTATATAAAATGCTATGCATATTTATTGCATTTTTTCCTTCTATACTTTTGATTTGGATATTTATAACTTAATTTAATTATTTAGCATGAGGAGGATAAATTTTTTTTTTATAAGAAATTAACTTGGTGTTTTGATGAATTATTGTAATATCACAAATAAATTTTTGACATGTAAATTAGGTTGCTATCACATATATTTACCAATTCAAAAAAAAAAACACAAAATTCCTTTTTGATTATGTATTCTTATTTATTAAAATTTCATATGACTTGTTTTAGCTATGCATTGAAACATGACATTCAAGTAAAGCAATTCATGTGAAAAAATTGGTTTTGAACTGTATCATTCTTTTGAAGAACACGTTTGTGTTAGAATCTTAGGAAATTTTGATAAATTAATGAACATAAGAAGAAGGTTATAAAATCTACATGTTGTATCTTTTCAAAAAAATAAATATATGGAAAGAGCTTTTATGACATACAATTTAGAATTATTTTTGGGTTTCAAATATGTCATCCCTAATTGTTTTAGAATATTGTAATTTGATACATGTTGGCAATACAAGGTCAAGGGCAAGATGCTTTATTCTTGCTTAATATAACATTATATTCTTCATATGCATTTGCTTTCATGGTATGACCCTATGGACAATGGGGTTTTTTATTACAGAAAAAAGAGACTTTGTATGATTTAATGAAAGTAAAATATGGAAATTTGAATTGCACCATACAATGGTAAACTTAGTAAAGATCATATGGATCAAACTTGGACTCATTTAGTCTAGTAGATGGAAAAATCTTAATGTGTCAATGTAAAAAAAAATTGCTCTAAATTGTGATAATCTCATTTTATTTTTAATTTTGATACAAAATTGTGAAAGAAATGTTTTTTGATCTAAGAATAATTTCATAATACGAAACAGATTTTTTAATTCAATCACTCCTCCTCATTTGAAATAAGATTATTGCAGTTTTTTGTTATTTCATTTTGATTTTTGAAACTGTCAAAAAAATCTCATTCGGTGCATGCTTCTAAAGATGTGATCAACAAACTTGCAAGTAATCATTTATATTAAAAAGGTAATATTTTTTTCTAGATTTTTTGGTCTTCAAGGTTTTGAATTTCTCTTGTCAACATGTGGCATACCATTGGTAATGTGCCCCCAAAATATTATTTGCAAAATTGCTTCTTATAGGCAATTAAGTATTCACCTTCAAAATTTACAATATTTAAAAAAACTTGTTGATTTATTTTTAATAGATTCTATGCATAAAGAGAGATGATTCTCTTTATAAAAAGATTCAGTATAATTTTAAAAAACTAATGATGTTGGTTATTTATTCAAGTCAAGAACTTTGCATTCTTTGGAGATGCACCGACTTTTTATTGTTCTATCTTTGCAGGTCAATGTAAGTAAACAATTAGGCATAATGAAATGAACAAATTCATGGAGACAACTTTTATCTCAAACATAAGGTAAACACACCCAAAATAAAAAATCAAGTGTTGTGTTTAGTTTCTATTATTACCAAACAATGAGTTTACTATCATTACTTTAAGTAGGAATATGAAGATTCCAATACATCAAAGAATGCATGAAATGCATATGCAAAAATTAGTACTAATAAAAATTTATTGGTAGTAAAATCATGCAGTAAAATTGCCTACTATTGCAACAACAAATATTCTCATAATGCTATATAGTATTGCCTTGGATGGCAACTTTGAAGTATGCATACTTTACTGATATGGACTAATCATTGAACACCAACTTCCAAACTTTGGTACCCACATGAAATTGCATATGAAGGTTTAATACTAGTCCATAATATGCATGATGATACAAAGGGAAAACAAACTTTCACCAAGCTAGTGGAAATATTAAAACCTTCACATGAACATTGTTCTTCTCCTGAATTAATACAAGCATAAACATCTTCTTGAATCACCCAAGAAAATTGGGGTTCTATTATACTTGTCATTGCATTTGTTTGAGAAGATTTGCAACAAAGAATACCAAAGAACCCCACTTTTCTAGGGTACTTTACAATGTGATTTTTACTAGTATAAATGACTTCAACTTGACAAGGGAGTTAGTCCTCAGCAAGGGAGGAATGACCTCCTTGTTGTCCTCCAAGGGGATGGATGGAGGTCATACCACTCTCCGTCCTCAAACAACTAGGTTTTAGGGTTTAGGATTCATGGATTAAAGACTAAGGATTTAAGATTTATTGGTGAATGTAAGGTATAGGGTTTGATTGGGGCTATGCAAATGGGCAGGAGAACAAGGCTGGAGAACGAGGAGAGCGATGACTATGTCCATTCTCTTCCATTGTTGTTGAATTAAGAGCAACCACATAGCTCATGGGAGTGGGCACACCAACATGCACACCGACAAGCTTTCTTCATGCCAACCTCCCCTCGGAGGAATTTTGTTTTCAAGTCAAACGATGTCAGAACAACAAAAATAAGCTTTTCCACAGTGGCCTCGTGTGGAATTGGTGCCATGGCAAGAAGCAATCATGACTAGGGGTTGATTGAAACAACACGAGAGAGGCATCCGCATTTCAATGAAGGTTGCGGGTGCTTGGAACTAGACATGTGATGCGACGATTTTTTTTACGAGTGGTTGTGCCGTGCCGTGCAGATGCGAGAGGCAAACAACTTGACCGGTCCCACATTTTGCTTAGCACTGTGTTCCTTGCCGTGGCCTACATTGAGTGGAGCGGTGCGGGTGCTCTATGTTCTTCTCTCATTTTGTGTTTACATCCTCATCTTCATGACCCTGGAGGTTGCTTTTTAACAACATGGCAATGCATGGAGTTTCAAGGCCCAGAATTATAAGGTAGAGTTTCATTCCAAGCATTTCAGGTGGGTGCACTTCATTCAAACATTTCCAAACATTTCTAATCTGTTGCCTCAAATATAACAAACTATTTAATGTCAAATTCATAAGAGATATCCTTGTCGAATATCATATGCCAAATGGAATGATTACATGTGAAATACTGGCAAAGTTTTATTGCAATTTGGTGGAATGTAACTTACTCCAAATGAGATACACATGCCTGTCAAATTCTGGAAGTTTTGAGGTTCTACCAATTGATAATCTCGTGCTTTTGAAACCTCTTTGATCTTAACCCTTTCAGGATGAGGTTGGTGCAAGAATCTACGAGGGTCATAGTATCTACGAGAGTGGTAGGTTGATGCTCACCATCATCAAGGCAACGGGTACATTATGTCCATGGTCGCTATGACCTTGTCCTGAAAGGCTCAAGTCAGTGCAAATTAATTTCTTCAAAGTTTTTCATACTTTCTTCATAATTTAGCAAAGAATGTATTCTAGCAACACCAAATTTAAGTGTATGATTAAAAAAAATTAATTTGATGAACTTTTGAATGTTGTAAGGTGAAAAGATGGAGGAAGATTTGGAAGTCCAATGAGTAGCTTTAACCCCTGAAGGACCACGACCACTTTCGCTCTAAAACCAGTCCAAAACTGTCACTGCCAAAAAGAGACATGAAAATCACATTTTAAAGTGAATTTCGGATTTTCAACCGTAAGATCTTTAAATAGACTTCATTATGAATATGCCGTAAAATTTTGGTTGTAATCCACTGCACAGATTGATAGATTTTAGTGTTTGAAGTCAAAACAATGGTTCATTTTCTTCCCTGCGTTGAGTTGATCAGCAGACTTTGACTTCACTTTGTATCAAATTTTTGCATTGTACAAGGTCTAAATCTTTTACCGTTGTCTTAAGCATGATGTTATTTCCCAACACACCAATTTTTAGAGGTAAAAAAGGGGTGTAGCATATTAAAAACAAGTGTGCAAGGAGTGGAGGTTCAAAAATTGCCATTTCACGTTTTATTTTTTTGTGAACTACGTATGTATTCGAATGATAATCCAAATGGTCAATAGGAAGGTTTTCACCACATATTGTTGTTGAAAACATAAAAAGTGAAAAATATGAAGATCTCTACGTTTTATGTAGAAAAGATGATTTTTTTTTCCCCGTTGCCCGAAAATGTGTGAAAATGTTTGACTTGGAATAAAATGGCTTTTTACACTAAAGACAATAAATTTTTTTGAAAATTTCCAAAGAAGGAAATATTCTTTATGTGTGTGAAAAATCTCAATGTCGATAGAAACGTTTGTCAAAAAATTTGGAGGTGCCCGGAGTCCCCACTTCTGGCTTTAAGTGGTACTAACTTTCAAACCACAAATCCAAAAAAAAATTAAAAAAATATCTCCACGAAGCTCTTATCAGATCCTATCTTGAAAAAAAAAATCAATTGAAAGGGATTTTTTTCCAAATTGTAGGTACATGCCCAAAATCCAAAATGACCCTGGGGGGATGTTTGGTCCCTTAGGGGTTAATCCAACATAAGTCTAAAAGGCCCTCAGGAGCTAATACAAGATGTTCAACTTGAACATCTTGGGCAAATTTTCCGTTTTCAAAATCAGTTCAATACATTTTTATATGTTTAAATAAGATAAAAATAAAATGAAACAAAAGAACACTGCATTTGTAAATTCAAAATAAATTCTTCAAAGAGAAAAGAATAAGGCCATGAATGGATAAAAATCATTGAGTTTGTGCTCAGACGCTGACTAGATTCCTAGTCACATGACAAGAAGATTTTATGAAATTGGTGCAGGATTGAGGCTCTGCCAAACCTCAGATGAGCCAACCCTAGGCCGCCTTGTCAGCATGGAAAAGAGCATCTCCTTTTGGGTTATATTTTTATCTTCCTCCCTTTTTCCCTTTTCTTCTGGGATCATATGTGTTATCCAGTCCTGCTTTTGCCTTTTTCACTCTGACTGCCCAAGTGGAGCTACAGTCACATTTAATAATAATGATGATAATAATAATAATAATAATAATAATAATAATAATAATAATAATAATAATAATAATAATAATAATAATAATAATACTAATAATAATATGATATTTGGCACAAAACAAAACTAGTCATATATTTCACCTTCGTGTTTATGTGTGTAACATTGACATACAAGAGTTTATGACAATATTTAACCCTTTAGCTCCTATGTGGAAACAAAAACATCAATTGGACCACGAGAGTCAAAGACAACCTACGAGTATAGTAGATTTGGAAAAACACCATCTACATAGTGGGTACATTTCAGCACAAAACAAATCTACGACTCCACTTCATTGGAATCTCTATAGGTTGTTGATGCCTCCATGTATTTGAGATTGGAATGATCTGTTGGGAAGCTAATGAAAAGCCCAAAATGTATTTAGAGTACGCAAGACATTAGACTATTGTAGAAAGAGTTACAAGAGAAAAGGCACAAAGAAAACAACCTTGCCAAGGTCTCTTGGCACTAAAGGGTTAAAACTTGCTTGCAAAATCCAACATAAACATGTTACAGAATCCACTTCTGTAACATGTTTATTTTGCAATAGCGAACTTGTTTTGACAGCAGTATTTCTATGTTTTCAAAATGCTAAGATAAAAAAAGCTGACCAGTGAAATTGTTCTCAAAACACCCCCTGGTTATTGAGTGCCCTAAGCAAATAACCAAAAGCCAGTCAAATATACAACTCCAATCACTACTTTATTAACATTCAATTCACATGATAAAATAAATCAAAAGAAAAGGTCAAAGATTGTTGGTTAAGAAACACTACACCATTCACTGAATATACTGTGGATTCATTATTGATGTGGATCACCTACACTAATTTATATCAAGCACAAGCATTTCAAGTTTTGAAAAGGCATTTGTTTTCAAGCAAGTGTGTGTTAGCCAACAAATGGGTGTAAATCTCCAATTAGTGTAGAATCTTGAACTACTATGGTCCACACTATATTTAGGGAACCATGTATTACAAATGGGGTTGTTTTTCCAACACTCTAAATTCAACACTTTTACACTATACACAAGTTTTCATCAAGTGTTGTTTCCCCGCACATCACTAGAAAAAGTGTCAAATTTAGAATGTCAAAATTAACCCCATATGTATTAGTACGGCGGTACACATTGGTCACTTTCGGCACTTCTCTGCCAAAATTTCCCCTCCAAATCACAGTGGTTTATACACAATGGGTATCATGTAGCTATTACAGAAGTACATGGATATCACCTAGGCATTACATAAGTATCACCGAGACAGACTCTTGGATTTTCCAAAAAAATTGGACATTCTCCATTGTGAATTAATTATTATGTAAGAAAGTGACCACAATGTAGGGTACACTAAAAACAATTGGTTTAAATCTACACAACTTCGATCATTTCCATACTTAACTAAATTTGCTTGATTGGAGGTGGAAGTTTTTAACATTTTGGTTGATAGAAGGTAGAAGTTAACTTGATTCTACATGTGGGCTTAATTTTTTTGTTATTTAATCCCTTTTACAAGGTTTTTTTAAGGAACGCTAAACTTGAGAGGAGGTACATTGTCACACTAAAAATGTCTAATTTTGAGTTTAGAGTTATTTCAAAGACGAACTAATTAAACAAAAATTAGACCTACATGTTGAATCTTGTTAGCTTCCACTACCAACCAACAAAGGTATAAAGAAAATAGATCAAATTTCATTGGGTTCCCCGTTTTTAACCCCTACAGGCCCAAGGCATTTTCACACCAAAAACACTTCAAAACTGCTCGTTCTAGTGCAATGAGTAATGGGGTAATCAAAATTGGACTCACATGAAGCTTTTAGCAATGTCCATCTACACTAGAAATTTAAAAAAAGAATGTTATAAATTGACACCATAGGAACTTGTCCAAACCTTCAGGAGTCCTCCAAAGGGACTCTTGGGCCCTTAGGGGTTAATGAATTTAGTGAATAAAACTAAATATTGATTACAAATGGCAAATTTCCCTTGGACCCAAGGATCCATTAGTAATGTCAACCGTTTCACTAAATTCAATAATGTAATCCTCCTCATATATGTACCTTTAAAATAAATTTGTTCCAAATATGGGACACTGTGACATCAAAAGTAGGATAGTGTAGTGTGCTTATACCCTCAACAAAAACCTTTAACCCCTAAAGTTCCTTGACAATTTCCCTCAAAAACTATAAGTGGTACTAACTTTCAAACCACAAATCCAAAAAATAAAATAAAAATATGTCCACGAAGCTCTTATCAAAGGCAATCTAGCTTAAAAATTTTAGAGAAAATTAAATTTTTTTCGAATTTTAGGAACCTGCCCAAAAATCAAGGAATCCCCCCAAAGGAGACTCTGGTCCTTTAGGGGTTAATTCTGAACTTTGCATAGTCCAGATTTACTGAAATATGGATGAGTATTTTTATCAAAATTTACTGTTCTATTGAACAATATCTTGTTAGTTGGCAAAGGGAACCATCATGAGTAAAAAAGGATAGCCCATAGTAAGATACCACTTTTAGGGTAGTGATATTCCTAATACTTTCTAATGAAATGAATGCATGTGCCGTGCATGGGGCTACAGGTTGACCACAGAGTCACAGACTCGTCGAAGCCAATGGCGAGTGGGTGCTCGCGCGGCGCTGGCAGTGGGCAGCAGCGACGAGCTCTCACCATCGCGAAAACCTACGTCGCAAGTGGCACCACGGACCGTCAACAACGCAACCTGAATTTCGGCCTTGCCCCATACTTCACCGTCGCGAAAACCTACGTTGCAAGCTGCGCCGCTTCATGGAACGAGATCGGCTCCGATCCCATCTCATTGCATGAATCATACTGAGTTTTATTTGGATGCTGTGATCAGCAGGGAGAGTTCCTGACTCGGACGTTTCTCAGTTGATTTTTGACTTCGAATTGATTCCTCTCATGAGTCACACCTAGATTCAGGCCCAGTTGCATCACTAGACTTTAGAGCTTCTAGTGCCCGCTTTTTGTTCCTTTCCTCTGAACAAGTTGCACAAGCCGGAGCCTAGACAGGTTACAACGCTGTAATTCTGACGGTGAGATACACCTCACAGGTATATTATGAGGTAGAGCAAGACCTGGTCATTCAGGATTACCGTACCCTGGTGGAGCAATGTGGCAGGTTATTTTCATAACAGCAACGATCAGCTGAAAGTCCTGAACGAACCATTATTATCATAACTTCGAAGCGCTCCTTGATTATGGAAAATAATCTCGTTCTTCCTAATTGACAGTGGTTGTTCGATGCCTTTTTACACAGCCTGGGTGTGGCGACGTTTTGTTAAACCGGGAGTAGCACTAGAACAAATGGGGTTGTTTGCAACACACCCCAAGGTAACCCAGCCCCTCACCGCCATTCCAATTAGTGCCACTCTACAGATGGTCCCATTTTTGCCCCATCTCCACCTCATTTTGCGCCACTTCCACCCGTCCACTCTTTCACACTTCCAAATTCACCCATTAAGGGCGACACGTGGGAGACCTGGGAGATGCTATGAGTGGGTACATTTCATCACGCCTAGTCGCTACATCATTTACACAATGGGTACAAATAATTGCAATTTTCACTATAAATATCACTATAGTTTGCCCTTCAGACTCTGGTGGACTTCTCGCCGCATTTGTTGGAAGCGTAGGGATCCAAGGAACTTAAATTAGGTTGTGAATCAAACAAAGATGAAGTGGCATTGCTTATAGTGGGTGGTAATAGGGTGGGTTGCCATAAATTCAACTTCTTTTTGGTGAAGGAACGCAAATACTTGTACACAATAGAGTTTTTGTGAAAGTAAAAGAGGTTGGCCCCGTATGTCACCCCAAATCTTAGGGTCTTATGTTAGTAATTGGGGCCACATGCACATGGTGACTTGGCTTAGGAAAGGTGTGGGGGAACCACTACACTAATTTTGATGTTTAGTGTCATGGTCAATAAATGACTTGTAAATGCTATAAGTTTTCAGTCTTAATGAATATTTTTACCGACCATGTCCACTATGATCCCCCTCTTTGAGTAGTACAGACTAATGTGCTCTTAGTAAAAATTTATATCAAAAGTAAAAACTTACAGCATTTACAAGTCATTTACTACCCATGACACTAAACATCAAAATCAGTGTAGTCAACTTCTTGGGTGCTTCGGGTACTATGGGAGAGCTTTAGCTTGCATGGGGTAGGGCCTAAGAGCATTGATTGCCATGCATCTCACTGGTGCAGAAAAAAAGAATATGAGATTTTTGGAAGTCTATTCTTGTGTGTAAAAAAAATCGTTTTGTTAGGTGCCATTGTCATATTGGCTTTCCTCTTCGGAAAGCACTTTCAGGAAATCTCTAGTATACAAGTGTAAAAAACAACCCCATTTGTATTACATTGAAAGTGATGTTTTGTGTTGTCTTACACTACACTAAATATTGCATTTAGTGTACTTAACACTAAATGCAAACATATACACTAATTGCAAACTATGCAATTAGTGTAGTGGTAAAATACTACATTAAATGCCAACTACTACACTATTTGGGAATTCGAGTAAAGATTGGAATTAAAAAAATTCTACTTGTGATCATTTTGTGTATCAAAAGTATTAGAGAATTATTGTACATTTGGAGTATCAAAAGTGAAGAAGAGGAAAAAAAAACTTGTAGAGAAAAAATTGGAAAAAACAACAATTTGGAGAAAAGAACAACATAGAAAAATCAACAACTTTGAAAACAGAACAATTTAGAAACACCAACAATTGAGAGAAAACAACAGTTAGGAGATAAAAAATTGGAAAAAAGAGAACATAGGTATGGAAGAAAGTGAATTTGCAATCTATATATATATATATATATATATATATATATATATATATATATATATATATATATATTGCAAGAAAGAGACTGAGGTTAGAAAGGAATGAGATTTTTTATTAAAATTATTTGCAAAAGCAATCATTTGAAAAAGGAAAGTTTTGAAAAAAGAAAACTATAAAGATGGAAAAATTTGCAAAAATAAACATTTAAAAGAATAACATTTAGAAAACGTAACCTTTAAGTTAACATTTGGAAAAGTAAACATTTTGAAAAAGTAACCTTTGAAAAAGTAATATTTGGAAAAAATAACCTTCCGAAAAAGTGATGTTTTGAAAGATAACCATTTGAAAAAGTCACTTTTTGAAACAATAATCCATTTGAAAAAGTTACATGTAGGAAAAGTAACCTTTTGAAAAAAAACCTTTTGATTCAATAACCTTTTGAAAAAGTTACTTGCTGATTAATTAACATGTTGAAAAAGTATACATTTGAAAAAGTTACCTTTTGGGGAAAAGGTCATCTTTAAAAAGTAACCATTTGAAAAAAGACGAATTTTGGAAAAAATATTGTTTCAAAAAGTGACTTTTTCAAAATATTACTTTTTCAAATGTTACCTTTTTAAAAAATAATTGATTAGGGGTATCTTTTTTTTAAAAAAATACTCTCTTATGGCATGGCGGCTGGTAGGTGGTTGATTGGGGGTATCTTTTTAGTTCATTTTATTTTTATTGGCACAAGAAAGTTGATTGGGAGTATTATGAATGGCATGGACAGCTAACACTATTTGTCAGCTTCTTTGCAATTAGTGTTCTAGGATAAGTACACTATTTGTGTTAGTACACTAAATGCAATATTTGGTGTAGTGTCGTTGTGTTACATGTATATGAAGGCCCATGCTACCTTTCATTGTGCTTTCTTTTGCCCCACTTGCACCCTTAGAGCTTGGTTCCATGTAAAGCCCGACCCGTCATCTCTGACGGGATCGGGTCACTTCCATGTAGCTAGCTTCTCACCCTACCCAAAAAAGGAAGGTCGGGTTTAGCTAATTATCTCAGGGATGATGGAGCCGCTTTTCAAGCCCGTCAACTTCTCCATTCCTCCCAACATACTAATCAGAGCAATGACGCTTGGGGGACTTCAAGGTAGGACCTGTCAGATTCTCTTAATAAAGGTAATTGGGCTACAACTTGGAAGCACCTAAAACCTTGGGTTGATTATAATAGTTGACAAGTGTGATGCATGGAAGTGACCCTACATTTTCTTCCCTACATTCTGCAAGTAGGGAAGCTACAGTGATAATTCGGGTTGGGTATTACATGGGGATTCACCCTTAGAGCCCGGTTCCATGCTATACCCGACCTATCATTTTTGACGGGGTTGGGTCACTCACATGCAAATCAAACCCTCAGATCTAACATTAGCTAGGTGGGGTGTTCCAAAAGATGTTGGGCATGTCAACCTCCCTTTGCAAGCCCGTCAACCCCAAATATACCCAACATACTAATTTTATCCACGAAGATTCTGTCACAGTCACTACACTAATAATGTTCATTAGTGTTCACAACACTATTTACGAACTTAAACGCTAAATGTCAATTATCCTACTAATGTGACAACATTAAATGTCAATTTAAAAACTAACTGTCAATTTTTGTAACTTTTGCCCTTATTACATTTTAACATATTGACATTTGGTGTTGGTTATGCAACAATTCATTGCAAGTCACCCAAATCTCGCCACATGTCAAAAGCAAACCTTCCATGTTGGGCTGATTTTTTGAAGGTTGGTTTTTCAAATGATGATATCCAGGGCAATTTTGTCCAATTCGAGGGTTTTGGTGCCATTGTGAGACGGATTGGAAAAGACGCTTCCAATGGCACCTTACCCATCTTCAAATTCGTCTTAAATAAAAAGTTATAGCAAATATTTTTGGACAGATTTCTTGAGTTTTGGTTGAAAGTTTGAGGAGGCATATCTTTATCAATTTCACACCAATTCTATCAAGTGAGGTGACTAGCTTATGTATTTTTTCAAGAAGATTCCATCGGTATACGGTACATCTTCTAATTCGTCGTGATGCAAAAGTTATGAGCAATTTTGTTAGGCTCATTCTTTTGACATTAAACACTAAATGTAAACAAATTGACATTTAGTGAAAGTCAGGTCTTAGGGGTAGTTACACTATTGGTTCCATAACACTAATGAACATTATTAGTGTAGATGTTGAAGGACCTCTATTTTATTCCGTTCTTTTTTCCATTTAAAAAAAATAAATCTTGAGGTGGTGCCACCAACATGGAAGCGACCGATGATTTGAGCTCCCTGATTCTTATGTCGGGATGCTATAGTGAACTTCACAGGTCGGGTTTCACATGGAAACTCGCCTTGACTAGAGCTCAACCATCTTCGTATGCAAATCTGCTCTGCTGAGTCTCCTTAGCATGCTCGCTAACTTTTGTTCCCATGTTTCACTTACTAAGTTTTCACATTTACATCGTTTTGCGTTTTTGAAGGGGGGTATATTTGAACCATCCAGCTGCAATTTCACTATCCCTCCATTGTGATGGTCAAGTTTTCTTTCTCTAATCTTTTTATTGCAAATGAATGTGATTTTCAATGTCCTCAAAATCTTCTCACAGTAAACGACAACAAGTAATTTTTTTGTATGGTATGGTTTACCGTAGATGACAAATACTATTGCTGTTGGCATTAACATTCACAACACTGAACATTAGTTAATATTTAATATTGTGGCTCAATAGTTCATAATTAGTGTGAAAACACTAAACACATAGTTTACATTTAATATAACGGTTCATGATTTCTTTTGGGGACACTATACATCATTTTGTAGTGTAAGGCTCATGGTAAGAACATGGCAACATGCATAACAAGGTTCTAGAAACAAGGTTCTAAAATACATTTCAGCTCTCAAATAAAGGGATAGAGTACATAATAGCAGTTACAGGTATTCTCAGTTTGAGGTACCTCTTATTTAACAAAGTTTTCTTGAAAAGTCCTTTTAAAAGAGCAGAGAAAGGCAAGGTGAGAATCATTATGGACCGAAATAGAGCATTCTGTACCTCATGCATCCTTTCTCTGCACCAAATCAAATGCATAAGTAGTAATGACAGTCAATGCTTTTGGGCCCTACACAATGCAAGTTAAAGCTACATGAGAGTATCTCAAGTTCCTAAAGAGTTGTCCGGTGGTTTCCCCACACCTTTCCCGATTTGACAGGACATCCCCCACTCTCAGACTTACTGGGTGGGGGACGAGGTGGTGGGGCCAAAACCTGGCCCCTATTTTGTTTTTGAATGACGACCTAAATTTAGTCAAATGAGGACCTATAGATTACAGTGGGGCCGTAGGCCCCAATTTTGTTTAAAAAAGGCCAAAAAAAGCCTTTGACCCCCCCAAAATGGGAGGGCCAGAAAAATGAGCGCATGCAATTAAGACAGGGGCCCACCTCGGGTAAGTCCGAGCGTGGGGGATGTCCTGTCCGCGCCCCTTTCCCAAGCCAAGTCATCCTATTTGTGTGGTCGTGGTTATCAACATATGATTTTAAAATAGGGGGTGACATGCAAGGTCACCTCCCTAGGAGCATCTTCAACCGAGACTATGAACCTGTATTGCCAAGGGCATATTCTAGGGAAGTAACGTTCACCCCGTCTAAGGGGTTGTTTACACCTGAAGGTTTGGGTTGGAGCCCATAGACACAAGTGGTAGCCCGCTTGAAGGATGAAACCATTGTAAGCGGGGTACCTTCCACCAAACAAAGGAGTTCTAAGTGGGTTGTGGCCTAAAGTTTAGGTGTAAACCCGAAAAGAAGGGTTGTGGTCCATTGTGTACTTGGCCTGAATTTTTAAGTAGTTATATGAAAATGGGCTCTTTTGAGAACTACCCCATAGTGAAAGAATTTGTAGTACAGTTAGATTACATCTTCAAAAGAAATTTGTGAAGTTTCCAAATGAATTTAAATTACAAAAATGTAAATGTAACTTCAGCAGTAAATGTCAGCAGTAAATGTAAACTTCAGCAGTGAATGTCAGCTGTGAATGTCAACAATAAATGTCAGTAGTAAAATATTATAAATGATTGACTGAAATAGTTTCTAAAATATACTCTCCTGGCCTTCCGGAAATACAACCTCCTAGAGGTTGTAGGAAATAAGTCTCCTTAAGTTCTGTAAAACACTATTCAAATCTGCCATGTAGGATTCCAACTAGATTTCTCATCCACGGAAAAAACTTTAGGCCACAACCCGCATTTTGCTTGATGTAAACCCATTTCCGGGGTACCAATTCTTTACTCCAATCAGAACTCGGGAATTCTTTGGGCTCCAGTCCAAACCATCTAGATGTAAACAGCGCCTAAATGGGATCATTAGAAGAGCCTCAATAATTTTGGGCTCTTCGAGTTCTACCTCCCACACACTAGATTTCTGAAGCTTTCAAAGCCCTTCAATTTATGCTCCAATCAAAATAAGACCATTGTAGCAATATCCAAGGTTGACTCCTAATGGCTCAAGTTCAAGAACCGCAACATGGTTGGAAGAGGAAGACAAAGCATCTTAAATAGAGCACATAGTTGCAATGTCACATAGCACACAAGGTGGCATAGAGTGGGCCATACAAGTTGTGTTTGTAGGTTCTAGTTAAGGGGTTATGCCTTTCATATGGCTCCTCACTATCCAATTGGCATCAAATAACCCTTCATTTATTGGTTGAGGGCCCAAATGAGGAAATGGTTATGGATGTCCTAAGAACATCCTCAATGGGCCTACAACCTAGGTTTTTGAAGGTCACGCAATGGTCACCTTGACCCAATGGGACCTTTAACAAGGTCTTCATTATTTAGAATTTGCCAAACTTTGCCTCCCATACACCATATTTTAGATCTTTGAGAGTCCTTTAGGTTACCCTCTAATCATTAATAGAGGTACTTTTGGCTCAAAGTTTGATTCATTGTCAAACTATGCAGGGCTCATGCTCAAGATTATTTGTGTCTGTAATCCCTAAATTTTTCCAAGTCCCATTGGTAGACTTTTGAAGTCCCCAGAGGAACTCTTGGAAATTTAGGAATCAAGTCAACAAAGAAAAAGTGATGCCAAGATGGAAAAAAAGGGTGCAAGAATCAAGGTTGGAGCTGATCTAGGTTGATGTGCAACAACCTTCAAGTGGCTCATAGTTTAACCCCTAAAGACCCAAGGCATTTTCAAACCAAAGACACTTCAAAATTGCTCGGTTTAGTGCAATGAGTGAGGAGGAAAAAAAATCTTCAATTTCTCTGTCTAACATAGGATCTCAATAAAGACTTACTAAGAAACATACTCACAAAATTTCATAAACTTTGATCATAGTATGATCATAGTATTTGAAGTGGATATAACGATTAATTTCTTCCCTGCGTTGAGTGGATCAATAGACTTTGACTTCACTTGGTGTCAAGTTTTTGCACTACAAAGGGTCTAAATTCATTACCATTATGTTAATCATGATGTTTTCCCCTTGTTCGCCAATTTTTAGATGTAGAAAAGAGGTGTAACATATTCAAAAAAAATTGTGCAAGGAAAGGTGGTTCAAAAATGGCCAATTCACGTTTTATTTTTTTGTGGACTAAATATGTTTGAGAATGAGAATCCAAACGGTCAATAAGAAGGTTTACACCACATTTTGTAGTAGAAAAAATGAAAAGTAACCAACATGAAGATTTCTAAGTTTTATGTGGAATAGAAGAAGTTTTTTGGTACCTTGCCCAACAAAGTGTGACAATGTATGAAAATGTTTGATTTGGGTTGAAGTGCTATTTTTCACTAAAGGCAAGAAATGTTTTTTGAAAATATGAAATGAAATAATATTTCCTGCTACTATTGAAAATCTCACATTTAATAGAGTGTCTAGCAAAAGTTTTCAGAGTTGCTTGACGTGCCCCCTCTCCCCATTTGAAATTAAAAATCCTATAACTTTTTCATTAAATGCCGGATTTAAGAAAAAATTGTACGCACACAAAGCTTATAGTAATGTCCATATATAGTAAAAATTTCAAAGAAAAATGCTAACCATAGGAACCATAGGAACCTGCGCAAATCTTCAAGAGTCCCCCAGGGGAACTTTTGGGCCTTTAGGCCCGTAGGGATTAATTGGGCTCACCAATCAATTCCGAAGCTTTTTATTAAAGCTCCGGGCCCAAGTTTAGGGCAATGACCGGAAGCATTGTCAATATCTCCATTGAATGGATCTTGAAAGATGCAGAGATTTGCAACGAGCTGGAGATTAGTACAATGGCTATGCACAACGCACTCAGATACTTAAAACGTTTCGTGAGTCCCTGGAAACATAAAGGTGCATTCCATAAGGAGGCTTTTTGTAGAGTGTCCTTATTCTTAGACTTGTTGTCATTCTTAACTAATTCTTGTCACTCATTGATCCAGACATAATTTGAAGGCAAGGTTGAAAAGGGCTCGTGGAATGAGAACCTACCACTCCCTCCCACGGCATAAAAATAGCCCCTCTATAAGACCTGTTGAGGGGCCTCAAATCTACTATTTTTGGGCATGCTCTCAAGGGGGTTTCACACTTGGACCAAGCATCGAGGTGCCAAGTGCTACTAGCAGTTTGATTGGTCTAGAGCCTCAAAATTGGCCTTCGTCGGGTCCTTTGACTTTCACAGTGGGACGAAAGGTCGAGATGCCAAGGGGGTCTAAAGTGCCTACATGACATTACTTTTTGGAGGTTTTGGCGCCACGAGTTTGGCCTTTGGAGGAAAGTTTGGTTTGAACAAGAATGAAAACCCAAACTCTTGCCTAGGTGCCACACATTTTTTTAATTAAATGAGTAACTTATTTTACTATGAAATCTTCTTCCTCAAAGATTCATCTAAGCTTTTATACCCAATTTTCTTCAACTAAAATTTTATCTGAAATTCTTTACTCAAATTTTCACCTGAATTTTTTACCTAAACTCTATCTATACTGGTGCGTGTGTTGATTTTTTTTTTGTGTAATGAGAATTTTGGCCATTTTCTATTCACCAGAAATGTGTCCTCTTCTAGGCTCCATGACTAAAAGAAGTCAGAGAAGTAAAATTGGAAAAAGAAGGATCTCTAAGAAGTAAAATTGACTTGGAATTTGCAAAATAGTTTGAGTCACGGCCTCCAAACTTGGTACCTTGGGCTTTCACACTACAAGGACCAAAACTCCACAGTTTTATCTGCGAAATATTTCGAACATTTTTTTTTTTCACACTACAAGGACCTAAACTCTGCGAGTATTTTAACCCCTAAGGTTCCAAGACAGTTTTACACCAAAAACACTTCAAAATTAATGGATTCTAGTGCAATGAATAAAGAAGGTAACAAAAACTTTGATTTTTAGTTCTGACCGTAGGATCTCAATAAAGGCTTATTAAGTAATACATGTACAAAATTTCATAAACTTTGACCGCACGGATTGAAAGATTATAGTGTTTGAAGTCAAGCAAATGGTTCATTTTCTTCCCTGCGTTTAGTGGATCAGCAGACTTTGACTTCAGTTGGTGTCAAGAAATTTCACTACACAAGGTCTAAATCTATTACCATCTTGTTAAGCATGACTTAAGCTCCTTACACACCAATTTTTAGAGGTAGAGACAGGGTGTAGCATATTCAAAACAAGTGTGCAAGGAGTGGAGGCTCGAAATTTGTTAATTCACACTTTAATTTTTTTTGAACTTAATATGTTTTCGATTGATAATCCGAATGGTCAATAAGAAGGTTTACATTACATATTGTTGTGGAAAAAATAAAAAGTGAAAAATATGAAGATCTCTAGGTTTTATGTGGAAAAGAAGAAGTTTTTTTGGTACCTTGCCCAACAATGAGTGACAATGTGTGAAAATGTTTGACTTGGGTTGGTATGCTATTTTTCACTAAAGACAAGAACTTTTTTTTGACAACATGAAGGGAAATAATATTACTTGCAAGTACTCAAAATCTCACTTTCAATAGAGTGTCCTATCAAAAGTTTTTGGAGGTGCCCAAGGTGCCCGCCCTCCCCATTTAAAATTCAAAACCCTATAACTTTTTTATCAAATGGGAAAAAATTGTTTTCCCACTGAGCTCTTGGTAATGTCTTTCTATAGTAAAAATTTCAAAGTGGAATGTTGGAAATTGACACCATAGGAACCTGACCGATTTTTCAAAAAGCCAAATTTGGACACTTGGTCCTTTAGGGGTTAATAATGTTTTCCAACTCCAGCAACTCGACATCTTGGCATAGTTTGGTCGTCGATAGAGTCCAGGCTCCCAGAAGTAGCCTCCTCGCTGCAGAGAGCACCGAATTTTTCTTGGACGACGAGAGTGTCACTGTGGCCTGCCAAGAGTCCTGGAAAAATGTGCGCGTGTGTGTTCATCGTGTGGCCCATCTGGGACACAAAACGAGGCAAAGGGCAGAGGAGAATGTGTTGGAAAGAGGAAGCTGAGAGTGGCGATCGAGAACTCGAGGAGTGGTTGGAAGTTAGGCGGGACCCTGGCAATGATCACCACCTCGTCAGATGAATCCCCTCGCTATCCTTTTGCCCTCTTTCTCGAGCACTCACCGGCTTCGTTCTCACGCACCTAAATGCTTTGAAGGCTCCCTGACAGGGTAACATGCCGCTTTCAAACGGGACTCCCTCCATCATTGCCCTCTACTGGAACAGCCGTTTGAGCTAATCACATGCTCGTAGTAGCGCTACAGTACTCCCCATTTTCAGATGCTGCGAATCTGGGGGCACATCTCGTTACAGCTAAAGAACATGGGCGAGCTCAGTTTGCAGCTCTTTCCCTTGGTTTTCGGTTCGTGGTGAAACTCCATGTCTTTTGCTGACGCGGGATAGGATTTACAGTGCGAAAATCACGTCGTTTGCGTGCAGGATGAGTTGTGTTGATTGCATGGATGAGGAATCCGTCAGAGAAGGGCTGGGATTTTTTAAAAGGAAAATTGGACTTTTGTTCTCCTTTTTCCCTTTAGGAGAAACAAATGGGCGCCTCAGGGCATTTATAATGAGCAGGACACAACCAGTAGAAGGAAATCTTTTATGTTACATGCTTTGCCTTCATTGGTGTGTGCGGAATAAAGGTATTCACTTGCTTGTAAGGTGTGCTAAAGCAGAAACGAAAAGGAAACATTGGAGTGAATAGTGCCATGATTGGTTATTTGGGTGAAGTCATAAGTGGGAGCCTGCCTATCCCTAGCAACTCGCAAAAGTGCTCTGAAGCTATACTAAATATCACTTTTTTAGTGTAGTGCCCAGTAAATGACTTGTAAATGCAATAAGTTTTTACTCTTGATGCCAGTTTTTACCAAGAGCACAACTCTCTGTAGTATTCAAATAAAGGGATCATTGTAAACATAGTTGGTAAAAATATTCACTTAACGTAAAAACTTACAGCATTTACAAGCCATTTACTAGGCGCCACACTAAAAATGGTATTTAGTGTAGTCAATCACAATCTGACTCAGATTCATTGACTGATCAATTCGGCCATGTTTAGCTCTGTGCTAATTTGCAGAGCTTTTGGATACTAGTGCCAAATGTGGTAAACTTCCGGAAGCCTACCATTTGTTGGCTACCTCCAATAATAGCTGTAAACTTCAAAGTGCAACTAACAGTTTTGTATTTTGGTTTGAAAGAGGAAACTGTGAGGAATTTGTACCTTTGAGGATGTCAGAGATTAAATCCAAAGTTTCAGGGATAATTGATTTGATCAAGACCCTCTGCACATGCAGTTCAATGTTGCAAAATATAAGCACATTGCAACTTGTAGGACCAATCATTTCGAAACTGGATTTTTCCAGCATACAACAGAGCTTGGAAGTCTAGCATGAAATCTCCTGCGAGATCACTTGGTTCCTTAACCCTTGACCGCCCAGGAAGCCCGAAATGGGACCTCGGAGGTGCTAAAACTCAATTTGTATGACATCCATGAGGAATTAGGCTCCAAGATTCCAGGTTCAGATTTGCGCACACATTACACGAACACTCTCCAACAATCAGATCATGATTTGGATTTATAGAACTCTTGGAAAAGCTAGGAATACAACACAAAATACATCAAATACAATGAATACCATGCCACATACTATGTTGTATTTCACACACATGCACATTGATTTTGGTCTTAAATTTTGATTGAACTTTGTCTTTAAGACATTCTTCATTAAGTTGTGATTGTTAATCTCTCTCCTCGCATATATGAAACTTCCGTTTTGATTCGTTAAGGTTGGAACATTTTTGTATAAAACCAAGTAGAAAAAAAAAAAATCACCAATAATTGTGTAAATTTTTTTTCTTCACATATGATATGTCTATGCGATGCTATCAACCTAGTGCACATGTAAACCGCTCTTATTCAAAGTAAAAAGAATCTTGCAAGAATCTATGGATGGATAAAGTAGTACACCCTGCAAAATCCACAATTTTCAATACCAATATACGGTAAGTTTAAACACTATAATCTATTCCATCAACCGTTGGATGGTGCGCAAAATTTCCCCAAAGTTGAGGTCATGGGTTAAGTTCAATTTTGTAAGGTTAGATATTAATAATAGGCATTGTATTTCCATAAAATCCGGTTCAAGAAAGAATTCAGCAGAAATCTTGGTTTTTCCATAAACATACTTGGGCGGTAAAGGGTTCAAAAAAGTTGAAGTCAACCTTCACTCTACAATCTAACTTTGATAATATCACCCTTGTTAATAGGACACTTTGATATTGTCACTCAAAACCTTGAAACCAATTTTCCTTATTCAAAACTCCCTTGTCAATATCCCTATCACCCTTGACAATATCACTTTTTTTTCTCTTTCAAAATCCGTAGTGTAAGTGTGACAATAACAAGTAGCAAAGATGTATAAGTGTTGGATACAAAAGATGACACTTATATAGGTTTTCGTCCCATCGTCCTTGCCCCTTGCGGACTCAACTCTCGCTCCTGTCAAAAAATTCCTTTGCAAAATTTGCAAATCCTTGCTAACCTCAGCAAGCCCTGCCTCCAAACCGTGCAAGTCTCCCTGCCGACAAACCCTCCTTCCTACCCCTTTCCACCTATCCCGGAACCATGTCTCCAAACTCTGTTTACAGTAGTCGAACCCAAGATCGAACCCTCCCTCGCTGCAGCTCATGTCGGGACAGTACATTGTTGAATCCGCCCCTCGTTCCCTATGTGATGTTCCCTGTGATCAAGATCACTATCCCCGTAGGCATTGTTCCCCGAATTGCTCTTCCTTGCCCCTCATTGTCCCGTTAGGGCGCCACCATTGTCCATGTTTTTGTCATTGATCCTCATTTGATTTGGTCTTGGATAGTCATTGAAATTGTTACAAGAGGTATATGATGGGGTCTTTCAAAGAGTCTTCCACATGCATAGGACATGTGCTATGTAATTTATAATTCCAATAAATAATAATGAGTTTTAGTCATTGATCCCCATTTGTTTTGTTCATTCATGGTCATACAATGGTCATTGAAATTGCTACAACAAGGGTACCTAGACATGATGGAATCTTTCAAAGACACTTTTGCCAAAATTTGTCCAGTTCATTTGGCATATGCATTTTGAGGTCATATGATGCATATCACCAAATATGTTGTCTTTCAAGATGTTCAAGTGCGGAGTGGAGGCGATTCAATGTGAAAGTTTGTTATAATGTTATTTTGTTATTTTTTGATTAAAAAAATCACCTTTTTCATTTTTTCTACTTTTCTTTTGGATAATATCACATTATGCATAAATTTGTCAAACGTGATATTATACAAATGTCACACCTTGTTTATATCACACCTTGGTGAAACAGAGGGTGTGATATCATCAAGGTTAGACTGTCTATAGTGTGGACTCATTATTTATGTGGATCACCTACATTAATCTATATCAAGCACATGCATGTCGAGTTTGAATTGGGTACCGTACAGAAGGGTCGGATTTGGTATGCTGAATGATTATACAAGTCTAAAAATAGAATATTAGTAAAATTATACAAATATAATAATCTTCAAAATCCATTTTTCCACCGTGTTAATTTTTTATGTTTTTGAAAAAAGAATTTCCAAAAATTTGGCATCTATTGATAGAAATATTTATAACCAAATCCGACCCTAGGGTATGGTATTTGTTTTCAAGCCAACTGATTGCCAAGTTACACAATTGCATGTACATTTCCAATTAGTTTAGAAACTCAGAAGATGGCCACCAAGACTCGAACTCCGATGGCCATGGCTTGGTTAGTTTGGCGGATGGTTGCATTAACCACCTAAGAGCATCTCCACTCGGGGGCTCCGGAAACCGGGGTAATATGGCCGGGAAAGAATCTGGGATGCGGGCCCGGAGTGACGCAGTCGCTGCAATCATGCACCGCAAAACGGTGAATTTTTTTGAAACCCTGTAGACCGCCATATCAAGGCGCCGGGAACTGTGTGATCTCCACGTGTCAACTCTTTGTTCGTTAACCCAACCGATTAAAATTTGAGGGATGTCGCCATATGATAGGATTATTCCGTTGATCTGGAAAAATCCGCCATATGATATTCCGGTGAGGAGTATCCCGGGCCCGCACTGGAGGGGTCATGCCACCCGGACCCCCCAAACCGGGTAGGTCTACCGGGATCCTCGTCCGCGGTGGAGAAGCTCTAATATAAGCCCCACCACAACCCGGTTGTAGGCGAACTCTAGACTTGCCTGGTGGATAGTTGCACGGCTTTAGGGCCTCCAGAAGGCAATGCCATGCTTTCTTTTTAAAAAAAAACCCAGTGAGCGAGGACATGGCGGCCAACCCCGGCCCACTGCCGTACCGGCAATGAGGTGCGCGGAGGGCAGCCAGGCTCTCGCCCGGTGCCCTCGCCCCCTCTTGATGGAGGCATGGTGGGGTACTTCCTCGCACCTGCCCCCACGCCATCCACAAAGATGATTTAAAAAAAAACAAGTAGCGGAAGAGTCTAAGGGCCAGTTTACATTATGGTGGAGAAGTCCACTGGTGATGAATTCTAGGGGAATTTTGAAATTTGATTGGCCATGAGTGACGCTCTTCTCCAATGGGGGTTTAGACTACGGCCAAGAGTCCTCCGGTGGAGAACTTTGTGCATGGATGAAAAAATGACATGGTTGCCAATGTGGCGACACTTTTTGGAGGGGAGGTTCTCTGGAGGTGAAGTTTCTTGGGCGAGCTCAAAGCCTCGGACAAGAAACATGGCCTTGCACATCGTCCCTTGCCTCAAATAACCATGTCTTAGGCTGAAATTCTTGACCGAACGGTGCACTTCGTCACCTTAGTGTAAACTGGCCCTTAGTATTAGAAATCAGAGTTAGCAAGTGGAGAATCCCAAATTTGCAAAGTCTCTTTCAAATCAGAGAACCCAAAGAAAAAAATAATATTAACAACAATAATAATAATACTAATACTACTACTACTACTACTACTACTACTAATAATAATAATAATAACAATAATAATAATAATAAGAACTACGCCTAGGTTTTGAAAATCTATGAAAATTTGGATAGAATATATTTCGTTGATGCAATCAAGGTGATGTATTCAGGAATGCTCCAGTATGATGAAATTCATCCTGCAGCAAATCCCATGATAATGAAGTGCGCAGCTCGGGCAGGAGTTCCAACGCTGGGCCTCGGGATTGAGGTTCTCAAGAATGATATCAATTTTCGTGATCAGTGTACACGCTCCGGGCTCTGGAGTCCGCAGAGCTGACATACAATGCGCAGGCTCTCTGCAGCCTCCGATCATACAATTCAACCTGCCCTCCACTAACAGTAAGCAGCGCACTGAAAAATGTAACTAAATTCCCATCAGTGCCTGCAACTTACAAGTGGAATTATCACGTGAAAATCGGTAAATAGTAGTAAGTACATGGCAGGGTCCCAGTGGGTCCGTAAGCTTGAGGTATCTGAAACCGAGAACGTACCTTTAAACCGTTAACATCTCTCTTTCGAATGTACCTCTTCGGCACATGCGCGCTTTTTTTTAGGCCAAGGGCATAGGTCGTGTACCTTAGATCTACATTTTTTTTTGCAATGTACATGTTAGTGGTTCAACTCTTTAAGGGTTAACATCTATTTTTGGGTCATTTGGGCACGTTAACCTCTGTAGCAAGCACTACAGACCACCTCTGAGGAGAATTTAGAGGCCGAATAGGATGATTATCTGCCGGGATTGGCACCACCAAAATTGATGCAAGCATTGACAAACTACAATGATTTCTGTGAAGTGGGGTCGCAATGAAATGTACTTGTTGTGTAGATGGTGGTATGCATAGTCTATTACGCTCATAGATTCCTATGCCTGGTGAGCTCGTAGGCCTTAAAAGGGTTAATCCTTCCACCCCTAAATGGACCATGAGACACTTGGAGATTCTATGAGGGTAATAGATTATGCATACTATGATAATACAAAAAGCACAAAAAACAACCCTATCATATTACATGGAAATTTTCATGAAGTTTGACCGTACGGATTGTAACATTATAATGTTTGAAGTATAGAAAATGGTTCATTTTCTTCCCTGCATTTAGTAGATCAACAGAATCTGACTTCTCTTGGTGTCAAATTTCGGCACTACACAAGGTCTACATCCATTTCCATCATGTTAAGCACAATATTAGTTCCTTGTACTCCAATTTTTAGAGGTAGAAAAAGGGTGTAGCATATTCAATAAAATTGTGTAAGATGTGGAGGTTAAAAAATGGTCAATTTGCGTGTTATTTTTTTGTGAACTTAGTATGTTTTAGAATGAGAATATGAATGGTCAATAAGAAGGTTTACACCACATAATGCTACGGAAAAAATAAAAAATAAAAAACATGATGATCTTGAAGTTTTATGTGAAAAAGAAGAATTTTTTTGGGTACCTTGCCCGACAATGTGCGATTATGTGTGAAAATGTTTGACTTGGATTTACATGCTTTTCTCACTAAAGACAAGAGATTTTTTTTTGACAATATGAAAGGAAATAATATTGTTAGCTTGTATTGAAAATCTCACATTCAATAGAGTGTGCTATGAAAAGTTTTTGGAGTTGCCTGACGTGCCCGCTTTCCCCATTTGAACTTCAAAACCCTATAACTTTTTCATAAAATGTCGGATTTAGGAAAAAATTAGACTCACACAAAGCTTTTAAGTAATGTCCAAAAATTTCAAAAAATATCAAAAAATAATGTTACAACTTGACGCAGGAGGTACCTGCCCGAACCTTCTAGAGTCCCCGAGGGGACTCTTGGAAATTTAGGGGTTAAGGTACAATCTCGGTTTCTGGTTCCTTATAGCTTGCCCATGAAATTTAGTTGTGCGCTTGACAGGTTCTGCAGCCTCTGAAATCAAGGGCCAGAACTTGATCGCTTATTTATTAATTGATTTATTTACTTATGTGTGAGCAGTCCATTTACCAACGTACGTAACTGTGCATGGCAGCAAACTTGGTCAGATAATTCTCTGAGGTCCCATGACGAATCTCAAGTCCACCCTCGCCCTCGAGTACTCACCATTCAATTTAGCGTGTGCTTGACAGGCAACCGGGCAGGCCCTTTTTAAGGGTAATTTCCCCTCTTGGATGGTGAAAACCGGGAACACTGTGGTTGTTAGTTGCAAATAAAACATGAGTTTCTTTACGTATTCACAACTGTCAAGATGACAAGTGCTAGACGATGTTTGCTATTTCACATCCATCAAAATTCACTGCAACTGTGAGTATTGTCTAGAATATAGGCCAATCTCATCATTCTCGGACTTTTCAACCTTATTACCACGCAACCGAACGCTCAGTCAAATTTATACATGATTCTACCATCTAAAGAGTCCCCTGTTATTCAAATGCGGAAATGTAGTCTTTTACAACCAATCTCAAACAACTAGGTTCCTGATGAAAAAAACATCCTGTCTCCGACAAGTAATCCCCATTGCAAAAATCTCTAATATGCTTTCCAACTTTCTCTTTTTGGAAAAGGAAAAAATGAAGAGGCGATCCGAAAAAATAGTTTCAAATGGCCAAGTAATTGTTTACCGCATGAAATATCCCAGGGACATTTTCCTCCAGTATTCACCCACTCATGCATGCCCTGGAAAAGTTTCTGGGCAACTGGTGTCCAAAACAGAAGGTAGGTCCAAGTGCGAATCAACTGAAAAGCGAGCAATGTGGCCCCGGGCAAGATTTTTGATTCAACTCACAAGATCCTGAGAGTGGAATTCAGCAACGACGCGGGGAACATCCAAGGTAAAGATCTGGGCTACTGCAACAACACCGACTTGTGACCTGGTGTAGTGCTAGACCTGCAGAGCTCGTCCAGAAGGAGAGTGGGAATTGGAGAACATGCTGGGGCCTGCGAGGTCGTATATAGGGCCCTCGCATTGATGGAGCGGGGTACTAGGCTCGGACGCTCTCGGATCCGCGATGCTGATCGGACGCTGCTCGCGCTCGTAGCGCTTAGCTAGCAGCGAATTCCGCTCGCGCGCTCCCATTGGCCTCGCCCCCGGGTGGACCCGCACTTGGACTACCACCTTTTTGCATTCCCTGTCGCTACTCGCTTTTCACTCGATCCACCCTGGATGCCCATCCCCTCGCCCCCCCGCTCTACTTAACCTCGCCACGCCCACACTCCTCTCTGTTGTAGTCGTACAGGCCCTGTCCTCGAGCACTACTACTCAATTCCGTCTTGTCTAGATAGAATCAATTGGGTCCCAGTGCAGGTCCAGTTTGTTGCAGTTTGGAAGTACTATAAACTCTTTCTTGTACAGATAAATCATGCAGCCATAGATTGCCAGGGCGTGATTTTGGAGCTTGGTGCTAAATTTGTCGATTATATCTCGGTTTGGGAGACGTGACTGGTGATCAGGTTGCGGCGGAGTTGATGAGACGTTTTGGAACAGTCTGTGTACGGGCTTAGAGACGAGGAGTGGTGGGAGGAATTGTGTTCGGCGTGGTGATTTGACATCTAGGAGCTGTGATGGCGACTGAGGTCGCGGTGAGTGCTTTGGGTAACTCCGGAGTGGCCATTGCGAAGGCGATTGCGGGGCGGGCGGTGGCGCGGGCGTGCTATGTGTGTGCGACCAAGAGCGCGCTGTGGTACTGCGAGGCGGACGACGCGTACCTGTGCACGGCGTGCGACACGCAGGTGCACTCGGCGAACGCGCTGTCGATGCGGCACGAGCGCGTGCGGCTCACGCCGGACGGGACGCCCAAGAAGCGATCCTCGCAGAGCAACCTGGTCCCGGAGGACGTCGGCGCGCCAGCTCGCAAGCGGTCCAGGACCAGCAGGCCGTACTCGCACCATCTGCGCAAGCTGACGCGCCTGTCGAGCGAGCTCGTGGAGGTGAAAGCACGCGACGCGGAATCTGTGGAGCTCAATTTCGACTTCCTGGACGCCGGCGAGTTCCTCTGCTCCGACGCCGAGGTGCCGTCGGTGTCGCCCGCGTGCTCGGACGACGTCGAATTCTTCGCTCCGGATCTGGACGAGTTTCTGGAGGGCGATCACACCGCGACGTCCGACTCGTTCACTGCGTTTCTCAAGGGCAAGGCCGCGCACTCTGAGCATGTCGCCATCGACAACGACCAGTTCCTCGTCCCCGACGCGGCCTTCGGTGATGACCTCTGCGGCGTCGACACCTCTGCGGACGTCGACGTTGCCAATGACGCATTCTTCTTCCCCGATGACATCCCCGGGCTGGACGCATTCGCATCCCCCGAGATGGACCTCAGCGACGACTTCGCCATCACCTTCGATCTCGCTCTCCAGAACAACAACAGCAACAACCCTTTGGACGTCTTTGAGGGAAACGCCACTGTCTCCTCCCATGTCACAGGTATTGGTCCATTCTCAACATTTCCAACATCATTGTGTCTTGTCTGTTATCACCTTTCCAGTTACTTGTTTGGGCACCATCAAACTTTCTGTCGTTGATTAGTTGGTGCTGTTATGTGACCAGGCTGCCATAGTTTTCTGGTGTTTTTCCTTGTCCATGATCTCCGATGTCTTGTCTGCTATCACCTTTCAACAACTGTTGTGACCTTTTGGCTTGATTTTCTGTTGTTGATTACATGCGACCCAGTTGTCTGATGATTTTCTGTTTTGTTGTGACCTTTAGGTGCAGAGCCGACAGAATCCGAGCAGTTCATGGCGGGTCCATTTGCAACGTTCTTCGCAACCAAGGTGAAAAGTGAGGCGGAGGAGCCGATGGGAGCGGAACGGATCAAGCGAGAGGCGATGGAGATGTTGAAGTGCTGCGAGGGCGAGAGAGTTATGCCGTGTCTTAGCCTGGACTTGAAGGAGGTGCTGAGCGCGTGGTCGAACCGGGGCGAGCCGTGGGTGGTGCCCCAGATGCACACCAGCGATGACTCGACTTCGTCGGGGAGCGACTCCGCGGGGCTGGTGCAGGAATTGGACGGCGACCGCGACGCGCGCGTGATGCGCTACAAGGAGAAGCGGCGCACGCGCCTGTTCTCCAAGAAGATTCGCTACGAGGTCCGCAAGCTCAACGCGGAGCGGCGGCCGCGCATGAAAGGCCGCTTCGTCAAGAGGACAAGCTTGTAAGGTCCACGAGCCAAGTTTTGTAGTAACAAGAAGAACAATCACCAGGTGAAGAGAAGAAAGTAATCAATTTTGAACAGGTCCGGATACTCATCTGGTACAAGGTGCGAAGGCTGTGCATACAGTTGAAAGGTGTTTTGCCGGACTTGCAAAGGTGGAGGAGGCCTGGCATCATGTATTATAGAGACTTGATCTCCGACCGGGCCTCCGAATGAAGATGTTCGTAGCACTCCGAGAGGTTGGTCAACATCATCATCAACTGCAACAAGTGTTGTGGTGAAGGTGGTAACAATTGAAGGTGAAGGTTTACAGGAAATCGGTATCGGTGCGGCTCCCTTTTTAAGCGTGTGGGAGCACCGTGAGTGAACCTTTTTTGCTGCCGCAGTGCGGTGGTTTGAAACTAAGTACTGCTCTCGAGTGTGCGGTTTTTTAAGATCAGTTTTCCAAGTAGCCATGGATTCACTGGGACTCACAAGCTTCTCTTCTGACATCTTTCAGTTTTCCTTACCAGTTGAAGACGAGGAGTTACTGCTTTCGTTGTAAAATCTGCTGCGTGCTTCTGAAACAGGATCCTGGATCTAGTTCTTGGATACAAAGCCCAAAAATTGCACTGAAGTGAGGAATGGTACTTCGGTATCATTTCATGTACATAATTTTTTTTTACAACTTTTATAAACGTGGAACACGAAGGTAAATTCTGGTCAGCGCTTTGTTATAATACTGTGTATGCATCATCCTGTCAATCTGTGATACCTTGGTCGGTGAAAATAGATGGAAAAAGCATTCTAACTTGAATGCTACCAAAGCAGCTTCACCTTCAAGTTTCAAACCGAGACGACCGTTGGCGACGTACAGTCGGTTGCAGTCACAGATAACGTCCATCAACAAGACAAGTAGATGGCAAAACAGTGGCTTTCATTTCTATAGTCTGCCATGAGTGCAACACTCGAGAACTCCACTTCATCAACTCGTACAATTTCTTGCATGCTGTTGTCATTTATTTAAGATAAGATGGGTCACAACGAAGGTAGTGATAATCTAGGAACAAACTTGTAGCACATCTACTCACTCTTTATTAAAAATCTCGTCTTCCAAAACCTACGCTTCGCCGAGAAATCTTTCGACGCTAGCTGAAGAAAAAACTACCCATAGCCAAGTGATGACATGAGGCCATGAAGAGCAGGACTTTGGAAGGTCGTCTGTTTCTAGGATATGTCCATGTCCAGTGTCGGTCTCCACAAGCACCCTGCCAAAGCAGAGCAAGAAAATGCCAAGTCATAAGATTAGGGCCTCGCAACTACTCAGGCTCCGACAGCCACCCACGGCCATCGCACGCTAGGCATCCACGGCCTCCGGAGCATGTCCCACAGTAGCTCCACTTCTTCGCCAACCTGCAGAGAAATCATGAGAAAACTGTATGAGAAAACTGCATAAATGTACCTGATGAGAAAACTCATGAGAAAACTTCATGAATGTATCTGATCGATCATCAACCAATGCGACCTGCAAACTCACCCTGCGGTGTAGCGCGTAGCCGCGTCTTTGGCATTGGCTCGTGCCTTGGCTGAGGCTTCTTTCGATGGGGTTTTCAGCAGAAACCCGTCCCCGTTGCAAGCTGGACATATTCCTGAGCCTTTGCATTCCTCGCATTGCACCTGCAAATCAGGGCTTTGATGATGGAACAGAATTGATTAAAACGAAAATCAATCACTTTCTGGAGCCGGTACTGTTTGAGAAAGATTACGACATATTACCCTAGTTTCCTCTGGTAATCCCGGCAGCTTCTCCTTTTTCGAAAGGGTCACTACAGCAGCTCCAACTACCACCAATGTCACTACAAATGGAATTGCAACTGGAATCGCATTGGTCACCACCCTCGACCTTTGGCCGCCTTGCTTCCTACCAGGTACAGCAACCGTAACACTACATCTACATGCCAAAAAAAAACCTCAATGTTCATCAAACCAGGTGCTACCAAATCAAGAGCAATCAAATAATCCACTACACGTAATGGATTTTACCTAGTGGGAGCAAAGGGACAAGCTTACACGGATGATCACCTTGTGCAAAATGGAGGCCTTGTATACTGACCACACCAAAAAACCCACAGAAAAAGCAAAAATGAAAATTATTCCCTGATGAAGAGCCCTTCAATCACCAACTGTAGAAATCATACAAGTTCCGAGGGTGATAAAAAGAAAGCTACCTGGAGGTTCAGGCACTCTAACTTCCGCCATAAGCTCCCCGCCTCTCTGAACCCACCTTCCAGCCCTGCGACAAAAAGACCTTAAACCCTAACCAGCTCTCACACCATAAACGAGAAAACCTTATCAAGGCTGCAGAGATGGAAATACAGCAAGAGAGGGGCAACGACCAAAGTAGCGCCCAGGTTGAGCTACAGAGGTGAGTGAGATTTGATGTGAGACCTGGGCATGACGCTGGTGGTGGCGAGAGGCGAGTGTGGGTTGTGAGGAGGCGGGACGTGAGCGCTGGAGCCGCCATAGCTGGAATTCGAGCTCACGGAAGAAGCGAAGAGCACCCGATTTGTGGAGAAGAGGGAGAATCGCTGCTGCTGCTGCGGCGGCAGCGGCGCGTCCAGGAGCTGCAAACTCAGGCTTCTCTCATCACTTGACAGCAGTTTTGGATAAAGCTATCACCTTCCAGGATCCCTGCCTGCGGTGGCCTCCACGTCGGATGGCTTCCGTAGAATACTGTTCCGCTACGGAACCTAAGGTAAGAACCTAAAACTGACAAGTTAAGGAGTGTGCATATATGGAGAGAGGAGATCATTCTACTAATATTTTTCAGTGATAGCCAATAGAATTGCAATTTCAACCCAAGTGATTTCATATTTTTTCGATGAAAACTGAATTAGTTATGAAATTTCAAGCTGTGCAGCCATGTTTAGTGGGTGGCCAATAGTAGGTACCCCCTATAACCAACAACCAAAAGTAAGGGTCTTGACTACTGGCAGATCTCCATTTGGAGCTGAGTTGGTGGTAATGGGATGAAAGAGGGTTGGATATACCCCAATTTTATAGGCGTTGGCAGTGGACTTTTGTTGGTTACCTTTATACCGAGAAGTAGAAAAAGAAGAACACCGGTCTTCCAAGGAGACTGGCGTGAATAAAGTGTTTGTTCGTTCCACCACTAAAACGATGCCCACTGGATGAAGGATTAGTGGTATTGAACTACACGAATTTTGGTGTGTAGTGTAGCGTACACTAATTACAAACCCTAACACTATATGTCAACAATGTTGATGGTGTTACAACACTAAATGTCAATATGAACACTAAATGTAGAGAGGTGTAACTTTGGAAAGTTACTACCTTCACATTTGGTGTTATTAATGAAGAAATAATATATAGAGAATTGAGAAATAATAAAATATTACAAAAAGTGATAAAAAAAAATCTTGTGGTCTAAAATTCCAAATGCCCTCTCTACACACATCCGGGTTAAAGATTGAATGAAATTCGGATGACCTTCCTAACATAGAAAAGTGGATCAACAACAATGACATAGACAATGAACTCTCTACAAATTTTTGGAAAAACCCCATCGTCACCGATTCACAAATAACATGCCTTATCAAATTCCGTACCGGTCAATACATGGGAAACGCCCGTAAACAACTCTTCTTTGGAGTAGAAAGATTTCCATCCATAACATGCCCCATATGCCCCTCAACGGACCCCGACATATGGCTACATGTTCTACTCAAATGCCAAAACCACCACATACACTCCCTAATTGTTAAAAGACATAACAAAGTAGTATGGGAAGTCCGAAAACTAATCACCTCCCACAATAAATCGCGATGTTTTATACTAATGAACGCCGGCACTTTCAATAACAATCCACAAGAAAATACGGTCCCCTCGTGGCTACTCCCATGCTCATGTACGACCCAAAGATGTCATTGCAACGCTAGGCTCAAACCGGACATCCTTTGTGTCAAAGGTTTACCATACAATGACCCACCACCGGATAACGTCAACCAAGACTACACCATTCAATTCATTGAATTCACATATTGCAACGATAGATTTTCCCCGGAAACAATCCAAAACAAAATAGACAAATACCAACCCCTTATTGACGACATCATCGCCCTCGGATGGAATGTCGACCCCCTTATGGTAATCACATCCGGCGCTCGAGCCACCACCTTTATCCCATCTATGAAAACTCTAGAAGATACCTTCAAGATACCCATTGAAACAATTAAAGCATCCTTTAAAAACATTAACACCATAGCTATCCAACATGCCATGTCCATTCTTCTACATAAACACAAAATTGAAAACAACCAAGCCCTCCCCGATACACAGGACCCCCCCTAAACTCTCCCCCCGCCTTGATTTTCATGACTAGTTGATTTTAAGGGTTTTTGACTACTTGCCTGGTTTGTGGTTAGTTCGTTGGTTAGTTGCCTGGTTTGTGATTCGTTGGTTGGTTGGTTGACTTGTGTTTCTTTGGTTTCTTGTTACATAGTGTCTACCCTCGAGAGAGAGAAGTAGTTCCAGCTCGCTAATTCCTTGTCCTTTGGGCATGGTCTTAGTAGTGGAACGAATAGACACTTTATTCACGCCGGTCTCCTTTGGGGATCGGCGTTTTTTTTTTTTTTTGAATGAAATTCCAATTTCCATGGATTTGTGACAATTCAGTTTTTCCTCCCTTGAATGGACAGTACATCCACGGTCTAACGGGATATGCTGTATCCCCTATCAACTTGTACGGATGCAGTTTCCCCTCCACACAAGCTCTTCCAATTTTTGTAATTTGAAAAACAACCGAATCATGAAGACTACCCGCCCAACCAAATTTGTAATCCCAAAACCTCCATTTGACATCGACGATTTCTTGAAGAATAGCTAAATGGAATGACTTCAGGCAATAATAATCTTCTCTACCAACAATTGGCGCCAATACTGCGATACGCGACCCATCTATTGCGCGTACAACGTATGGAATGCCATGTAGAGCTTCAAATTCTTAAGGTAAAATTCTAAACTGTGATTCACTAAGCATTTGAACAAACATACGTTGCAAATGTTGTCTAACGGCTTTACAAAATTCTCAAATTTTTTGAAACCGTACATTCAGCAATCCCATATAAATCCTCTATAAGCAATGGTCCATTGCCGGATCCTAGCCTTGTCAACAAAATTGCAATTCTAGTTTCCACATAAATTGAATTCCTGAAAGTTGTATCTTGTTTTCGCAAAAATAGCCCTAATTTCTCACAAAGGAATCTGAAAGTAGCAAATTTAACTCGGGTTCTAACCTTAAGTTGTCCTTCACTATATGATCCCAACAATAATCGATCCGTAAATCCACCTTGTCTTGCAAAACTCAAGATGCTCCGTATTCTTCGTTCCATACTCTCTAAAAACATGCTGAAAATTGCCAATTTCTCCCATACTCCTTGTAAAGTCAGTGCTTGCATGCTCACAACGTGTGAAACAAGCATGTGCAAGCACATATACAACCCTAGCATCAACACAAGGTCCCTCCTCATCCCCTCCATTGCAACCCTAGTTGCTCAAATTTCAAGAGCAGAGAAGAAAAGAGAGAAGAAGAAAAGAGGGAAGGTGGAAACAAGGAGGATGAAGAAGGGGAGGGTGAAAGAGTGAATGGCGAGGTAAACTCCAAATCCGCCCTTTTCAGATAACATTAAAAAAATCAGCCCATACTTGTCCCGGTCCAAATCCACTTTACACTATGAGAAGTAACTAGGACACTCAAAAAATGATTTTTCATTTTTCATGGTCACGGCTCTAGACCAAGAGCCGTGACCATGAAAATAAATGATTTCTCTTGGTCAGTCCTCTTGGTCCATGGTGTAAAGCGCCTCTAATTTTCTAGAGAATCATAATTAGAGTTATGTGGTGGAGAAAGGTTATAACATAAAATGTAGTGGAACACCAAATATCAAATTAGTGTTCTTCCCCTTCTCTAGGGTAGAGACTATAGGATAAAAAACTCAAAATTAGGCATTTTATGATAATATTTTTTTTTTCTTTTTGATTTTTTTAATGGGTTATTTTGGCATTGCTTCGCTACTTCTGGAGAGAGCTTGTTGCCAAGGGAGCCATGCAGCCCGAACTGCTTCCGATTCGCTTGAATATGTAGACGGATCCCACTAATGTCCAGTGCATCTTCACGGAGGCGCAGTTGCGACGCTTCTCTTGTCACCACTTGGAGCAGTGCCCTTGGTTCTTGGAGCTGAAGGATTCCGATCCTACCCCAAGGAAGGAGATGCAGCTAAGGTCTCGCTGTGACTCCTTACCCGTCTCAGATGGTGATGAGGGGATGCTTCCTCCATCGGTCCCCTCAATGGCTGCGTAATTGGATGTATAGTTGTCTCCGAAGGAGAGAGAGGCAACAGCTACAAAGGCGGCGAAGGCGGCGGCTAAGGCGGCGGAGAAAGAAGCCCTCAGGGTGGAGAAGGAGACCGCCAAGACACTGAAGAAGGAAGTCAAGGAGAGGAACAAAGAGCTAGCAGTGTTGGTGTTGACGGAGGGACCCGAGAAGCTCATTGCTGAATTTGGGGTGGGTGCATCACTTGCCATTCCTGTTGAGGTCGCACTATTGCAAGGAATTTTGTCCTCAGCCAGTAGCCGACCCTCAACATTCATTACGAAGCCTTTGCAGATAGAGTACACGATCCCAGTGATCGAACAAGTTGATTCTTCTGTTGGAGTGTCGATGATGTGTGAGAGTGCCCTCTCCATCATGCATCTCTTTTCAACAATATCTTCGACGATGCTGACTACCCCCCGGTTTGGACCGAGTTGCGCCAGTTTGCGAAGGCGTATGCTGGTTCTAAGCTCCGAACCTTGCGTGGAGCTCCTTGCGATCTTGGTTTGGTGTACATGGTGATCATAGAAGTGCCGGAGGGGTTGCCGGTCCCAAAGATTCATTGTGGCACTAAAGTGCCCAGTTGGAACGAGCATCCAACTCAGCTGAACAAGAGAGGCAAGAGGGAATCCCCTTTCATTTACCATTGTTTTGAGATGGCCGGGGCGCTGCTTTGTGACGAAGCGCCGCTCATCGTGTCTTATCCCGACTCGAAGTTCATTTCCAATGAACTTCTTGGTTGGGCAGATTGGGTAGAGTTCGTCGAGGAGACAAAGTGGTTTGTCATTCATGGCTTTCCACTCTCGCGCGATGGGCAGCCCGGGCGCACTGACAAGTGCTTCATTGTGAAGTGTTTTGTGAGGAAGTCCAAGTCAACAACCCCTTTTTCTTTCTACGACATGGTGGAGCTGATTCGCGAAGGAGCTGATTCAGCTGTCCTCGGATGGTCACTTGACCAATCTTATGACATAGGATACGCTGACGATGAGAGGGACCACCATGGAGCCATGACGGGGAGCGTGGGAGAAGTCTACAAACCTCATGGAGGCTTTGATTGACCTTTGCACCCAGGAGGACGACGTAGTTTTTGATTTGACAGCATCTACTGGTAAGTATTCTTACTACGTTAAATTGATTATCCTTCATTGTATTACAACTCTAGTACTAATTATTTTGTTTATCTTGTAAGGGGCATCAATCAGGGCTTGCAAGGCTCTAAAGCGCCACATCTTGGCATTGGAGTCTGACCCGGATTTGGTTGAGGGGGTCCTCCGACCCTTGATTCCGAGATCGGTGGAGGTGAAGTCAGCAATGGCACCAGCGCTGTAGGAGGAGTCTCGTAAGCGCCCGTTGGAGCTCGATGACGATGAGCCAGAGGTGAAGACGGCTCGCAAGAGAACTTGTAAGTTCTCTACTTCTTTGGTGAATTTTGCATTAGTGTGATTTAGAGAGTTTGTAATTTTATTTCTGACTTTAACAATATGATTGCTTTGATTTTTTGCAATTGGTCGAGGTCATTGATGGCTTCACCATCAACAACGTGGGCGGAGATGTTGTTAAGGTTGTCAAAGCTGGTTAATAGCCCTCCGCGGACATATGATTTGACTCCTTGGGATGGTGGTGTTGCAAATGCGATGGCAGCACAATCATCCCCTCCAAGTGTTCCTTGGGCACCCCATCATAGGTCCATCGCAAGGCAGTTTGTAGACAATGAGGCTGATGGTAGTGGGTCGAATAGTAGTGCCCCTTGTTTGGACGAGGATGACTTTGTTGACTTTTCGGCAGAGGATTCGTGATTCCTCTATTTGGATTGTTTTTTTAATTTTATATGGAACCTACTTTTGTTTGATATCATCTTTGTAATTGTTGGAGTCTTTTTGTGCGTATGTCAATGTCCCATCTTATATTAATTAAAACACATGGAATGATTTAACACATTACCGAACAACTCTATTCCATTATTTGATCCATCCATAAACCAAGGTATTGTTGTGTATTACATGTAGACAAAACTGAGTATTGTATGAAATTCATAAGAAATTGTGATAATTTAGAGAATTCACCACGTCTTTTATAGTACGCTATACAACATGAATGTGTTTCCGTGCTTCATACCATACACAATCGTCGGTATCAAACACTTTTTATTGAAGTATGTCAAATTCTCAATTAAAGGTGGTTTTCACACCACGGATATCACCTAGGTATGATATGGATATCACCTAGGTATTATATGGATATGGCCCTGGTATTATATGGGTATCATCTATGTATTGTAAGGGTATGGCCTTCCATTAGTCCTTTTAATTTTTCAATTATTGGGAGAGCTCCATTCTCAATGAAATAAATACAAATACGACCAATGAGTAATTCAAACCTGTTTCGTTACCCTAACCTAAATACCAAACCCATAAGTGCCCCTTTCATTTTGAAGAAAAATTGTTGCTCTAAGACCATCAAGTTGTCAACAATTCAGACTTCAATATGTCCAAATATTGTAGAGTTTTAAATGATTTTTTACATATGTCAAGATAGACTAAATATAACCTACGGCCATAGGCGTTGCTTTCAAAGTTTGTAAAAGAATTGTGGAAAAAAAATAAAAAAATTCAGTGCTCACGGCTCACAAGATAGCAATCTTGATACGGAGACTATACAATTGTCGTCTTCAAGGTAAACCCCCCCCGGAAACAAGAACTTAAGCGATGTACATATATGGAGAGGAAAGAATTCTACCAATTTATTTTTCATTGATAGCAAATAGAATTAAAATTTCAACTCAAGTGACTTCAATTTTTTTTTATGACTGTGAATTAGTTATGAATTTTCAAAGTGTGCTTCCATGTTTAGTCGGTGGCTGTCAATAGGTATCCCTTATAAGCATTGATCAAAAGTAAGGAGTTGTAACTAGTAGCAAATCTCCATTTGGAATTGCATGGGTGGTAATGGAATGAAAGTCGGTTGGTTATACCCCAATTTTATAGATGTCAATTATGGATTTTGGTAAGTTAGGAGGGGGTTATCTAACAGACTTGTAATGGGCACAACCTTGCAAATTTGGGCTTCTTCAGTTAGTTTGGAAAGGGTCTACTTGATATATCTCATCCTAATCTATGACTATACCAACTATAGTTTCTAGTGTTTGACAATACTATATACCAACAAATGTAGCTAATACTATAATTTGTCAAGTTAACTCCTAAAGTTCTTTGACAATCTCTCATAAAAAGTTCATAGCTACAGTTGTCAAGAAAGGGCAAGAAAATCAAATTTTAAGTAAAATTTTAATATTTAATTGTGAGTTCTTAACCCTTAAAGGTCAATAGGTACCATATATACGGTCACGTATTTTACTTTTAAGATACAAAAAATGTACTGAATTTTAGGAAGACATATACCTTTGGATTGAAGATTCTTCAACTAACATGTTTCATTTGGAGGTCATTTCAATATTTGATCCTTATCATGCTCAAATACGGCAAGAAGAAGAAGAAGAAGAAGAAGAAGAAGAAGAAGAAGAAGAAGAAGAAGAAGAAGAAGAAGAAGAAGAAGAAGAAGAAGAAGAAGAAGAAGAAGAAGAAGAAGAAGAAGAAGAAGAAGAAGAAGAAGAAGAAGAAGAAGAAGAAGAAGAAGAAGAAGAAGAAGAAGAAGAAGAAGAAGAAGAAGAAGAAGAAGAAGAAGAAGAAGAAGAAGAAGAAGAAGAAGAAGAAGAAGAAGAAGAAGAAGAAGAAGAAGAAGAAGAAGAAGAAGAAGAAGAAGAAGAAGAAGAAGAAGAAGAAGAAGAAGAAGAAGAAGAAGAAGAAGAAGAAGAAGAAGAAGAAGAAGAACGCCGGTCTCCGAAGGAGGCCGGCGTGAATATAGTGTCTGTTCGTTCCACTACTAAGACCTGGCACCATACATGTAGAATACATGACCACTTTGCTACTTCTCAAGCTTGTAGTAGGTGCAATAATGATTTAAATTAAAATTCTCATGTGTCATTAGATCGTGCTCAATACAAATACAAACTATCGTATACTATAGTATACATCAATTCTTACACCTTGTATATCGAATATACAGAAAACATTGTGGATAAGGACAAAGAAGCTTACAAGCATCAGACCTGGGTAAGGACAAAAAGGCTCACAAGCATGGGACTCACCCACTCTATTCTTACCAAATATGGTGGTGCTAAAAGCATTCCCAAATTAAACAAAGCCGATTGCAATAGATCACCAATCACCCAAATATTTTTTCTACTAGAAAATGAAGCAAAAGTTTTCCTAACAAGCACACTCACGGATTTCCTTTTAGAGCCCTCACCATTGGAACAAATGTTGTTATATGAAACCCAAAATGATACAAAAATTAATCAACACCTCTACCAAAACTTTCACATTTTTTTCTTTAGTAATTATTACTGACATAAAAAAAATAATATTACCAAATGGATCACAGATTATGAACTACACATGCCGAAATGCCAAAACCATCACATACACTCCCTAATCGTCAAAAGGCACAATAAAGCGGTATGGAAAATTTAAAAACTAACAACATCCTCAATTAAATCACCGTGCTTTATACTTATGAACGCCAAAACCTTCAATAACAAACCACAAGAAAACATGGTCCCCCCATGGCTACTTCTATGCACATGCGGAACCCAAAGATGTCACTGTAATGTCAAGTTTAAACCAGACATACTATGCATCAAAGGACTTCCATACAAAGACCCTCCAATGGAGCACATAAATATAAACCTTATTATCCAATTTAATGAATTCAAATACTATATTGACAGATTTTCCCCATAAGCAATTGAAAACAAAATCAATAAATATCAACCACTTATTAATGACATTGCAGCTCTGAGGATGGAAAGTAAACCCGCATATTGTCATCACCGCTAGAGCTAGAGCCACTACCTTTATCCCCTCTACGAAAAGTCTTGAAAAAACATTCAATATCCCCATTAATCCAATTAAAAAGACATTCACAAAGATCAAACAACATCGTTATCCAACATGCAATGTCCATACTTCTGGCATAAACGAAAACTCAAAAATAACCAACCTCTCCCAAAATTGTACGATACTCCTTAAAAACCTCTCAAAAACACACATTTATCTTTACAGGTCATCTCTTGGAATTGAGCCCTGTGCTTTGGTTGGTCCATGATTCCTGATTACTGGATACTGGTTTTTCAGCTATATAGTGTCTATCCTCAAGAGGGGGGAGTAGTTCCATACTACTAAACCTATGTCTGGTGGACATGAATTTAGTGGTGGAATGAACAGACACTTTATTCACTCTGGCCCCCTTTGGAAACATGAGTTCTTTTTCTTCCAACCCAAATGTAGCTTCTCATACCTTCAAGGGTTAAACTCAACTTTTATATGAATATGCAGTATTTGTTTGGTTGCAATTCAGTGCACATATATTAAGATTATAGCATTTGAAGTGAGAGAAAACCTTTTTTCACCTTTGAAAAACCTTTTTTTCACCTTGTAAATCATATATTTCTCCACTTGAATACATTGCAACTTACATCGTGACCATAGTTGCTTTAAGGTAAGCCCCCCAATAACCAACAAAAACCCATAGCCAACGCCCATAAAATTGGGGTATATCCAACCCTCTTCCATCCCATTACCACCAATTCAGCTCCAAATGGAGGTTTGCTAATAGTCAAGACCCTTACTTTTGGTCATTGGTTATGGGGGGTACCTACTGCCGGCCACCCACTAAACATGGCTGCACACTTTGAAAATTCATAACTAATTCAGTTTTCATTGAAAAAATATGAAATCACTTGGGTTGGAATTGCAATTCTATTGGCTATCACTGAAAAATATTAGTAGAATGATCTCCTTTCTCCATATATGCACATTCCTTAACTTGTCGGTTTTAGGGGGGCTTACCTTATATCCCATATAGTTAGGCACTAGGTGCGTGGAATGACGAGTAAATGAAGCCAAAGTGTCACCGACCCTACCGTAAGGTACTGTTCGTAGTACCGTACCCCAAGGTCTAGTTCAACAATCTTGTGTCAAATTAATTATCTTTTCCTTGCAAGGTGGTTCAGACTTAATGGGTATCACCTAGATATTACACAAGTATCACATAGATATTACATGAGTATGACCTTGGCATCACATGGGTATCACCTTAGACAAAATGTATATATTTTCCAAGAAATTCGGACACCGTCCATTTTGAATTAATTATGTACGAAGTAGACCTCCACGTAGGGGTAATGAAAATCATGTTGCAAAGGTTGATACTTTTACCACTTGATGAAGTGGGAATGGTCCAATTATTACAGCTTGTAAGCATCAACCATCAGATCATTCCACTCGGTGTTCAGTCCTACAGTTTCTCATAACTCTGGATAGCCATCTATGATCAGTCGTGTCAATACTCATATTCAGAAAACCTGGCTATACTAAGGTAGTGGTTGATATTCCCGCCCGAATTTCAGGTTTGCATATTTAGACTTGTGAAAGAAAAATTTTATGATTTTTGGATGCTTCGCAAAGCTATTGCAAAGGCATCCCCAAAAAAAAAACATTTTTTGAGCATTTCTACAATTTTCTATGAATTTTTAAGAACGAAGGCTTAGAGTGGCCAATAACCGCTCATGGAGTCATGGTGTTCATGAGAGGTTGGATTCTGAAAATAGAGCACTTGTGCACCAATACGAACCAATCAGAAGTTCTCAATTTTCCCAAGCATGGGCGGAATTAGAACAAGCTTGGACACTTTCTAAAGCCAGGCTGGTTGGTTTCTGACACACAACCCCGGAATGTAGGGTGCAACAATTGGAACTGCACGGAAATATCAACCACTACCTTATAGCTTATTGTTAGACAACACAATGAACCTACTGCCCTGTTATGCCTATTGTTAGAAGACCCAAACAGCATCATAGAATTAACCATTCATGGTGTTATACATTAGCAATGGTTGGTTGAGAAGTCTTCCTGCAGCAGAGATGATTCTTTAACTGTATGTAGCTGTAGGCAAGTATTGAAAATTGGAACATGGCCTTACACCATGATCCATAGTGGTTTCCTATGGTCACAAAAGAAATTAGAATCCATCCAGAGGTAACTTAGTGTGTGCACTTCTCTGTTACGGTTGCCTGTCGGAGAGTACTGTAAACTTGTGTGTCGGTAATTATGTGACCACTATTTTCTTGGCACACTTGGTCCTTTAGGGGTCAATGGACATGCGACCATCTGTTCGCATGTCCAACAAGCCCATGTGTGTCTTGGTTGTAGATATTTGAACGTTTTCATAAAATTTGGGGGATAGAATATGTCCGACCAAAATAAATAACAGACACGTCTGCCATGTTTGTGAAATTTGTTAGGGACAACTGAATTTGTCCAGCGTGAACATTACTACACAGAACGATCTTTAATTCGCTGGGTGCATAATATTATTGCTAGTACATTCTTAGGAGCTGCAGAAAACGGTCCGGATAACTTAATCATAACTAATTGAATTAGAGACTGGGGCGTTCTTCTAGCGAAACCCTGGTTATTGACACTAATCATTAATATTGGAGTGTAATATGCAAGCGATGCATATCGCATGTTAGAGTACGATCAGCATAGGTTGCATGGTAACTATGATCTTACATATGGTTGAGCACTTTGCGAGAGGCCGGCAGAGTGGTGGCGACTTGGAGGAGCGAGCGGCGGCGGCAGTTGTTGAAGGAGAGGTTGCCGTCGTAGTTCGCGACGCGGCGCTGCACGTTGTAGAGCGTGGTGCCGCCGAGGCTGCCGTCCACCTTGGTGCACTCCGCGGCCACGCCCTGGTTGCTCGTGCCCAGCTGGTACCAGCGGATGTTCCGGCACGACGCCGCGAACCCCGCGCCGTCCACCAGGTTGCCGTCATTGTTGCTGATGTGCGCGTCCAAGTTCAGGCTGGCGCGGCTGTACCCGCCGTTCCCGTTCGAGCAGATGCACGTCAACCCCCCCTGCGCGCTCACCTCGATGCCGCTACAGGTCAACGCGAACCCACCGCACTGCAGCACACCAATCACCCCACAACTTAATCACCACCAGCAAATCAAACTGCTCGATCGGTCCCATATTCAAAGCTGTAGTGAAGAAGCTCGTTGCATCGATCGACTTACATCAGCTCGAGCGAAGCCGGAGAGCAGTGCAAATGTGCACAGAAGAGCTGCAGCAGCCGCAGCGTACGAAGAGTGAGCTGGTGACCGGGTAGCCATGGCGACAAGAGTAGTTTGGGACACTAGATCAGAGAAGAGAACTGGGGCAATCAGCTAGTACTGCAGAAAACTCAATCTCCTGGAGACGATGAAGGATGGAAGCGCTGGCTCATGTGAATGGTGTTGGAGATGAAACCATTGAGACTACATATACTCTTGACAGTGGTAGAATTAGCCATGGGGCCGAGAAAGTCTAAGTATCGAGAACGGGAACCTTGCTTCACTTCGTCCACCCTAACCAAGTGTATTGGATATCCCCGGAAGGTGGATTTCATAAACCGCGTCACGTCGCTGGTTGTGCTGACGGCTTTCTCGGCTCCATGGCTGATGGAAGCACTCACTTGATGATCACGCGGTGACGACCACTTCAACTTGACCCTTGACCCGCAACTGAAATGAAGCCATCTATTTTACTCGGTGGTTGTACAATTGGGCCTGGTCACTCTCTATAGCTTGACAACTTCAAAATGATGATGGCCCAACACCAATTGGGTTGTTATGAGGTTGTGTGTAGCAGGCTGGGGTGACTGGGTGACTTGGGTTAGTGAATTCCTTTTGGGGTCTTGTCTTGTTTGTCACGTTTCTGTGTTATTTTTATTTTTTTTGGTGCCAATAAATAAATAAGTAAATGATGGCATTTAACAGTTTTCCTTGGCATTTTAACAATGAACCTATGATTGTGGCATCAATCCCAATTTCCATCAACCCCTAAAGGCCCAGTGTTCCCTCACGGGACATTTTAAGTTTGGGTAAGGTCCCACCATCTCAAATTTAGGTATGATTTTTTGAAATTTTTCTTATTGAATGGACAACTTTTTATTAGCTTCCTGTGGACATAATTTTCGTAGAAATCCAACTTATGGTTCAAAAGTTACAATTTTTTTTAGTAATATATACAAATAGTGCAGCAATTTAGTGTGCGATTTAACAAATAGAGTAGCAAAACTTTAACTAATTGTAAATTCAGTAGAAATTGGAGTTTTTGTCTATTTTTATTACAAAAAACATCCTCTTGGAAAGAAAATGGAAAACTTAGCATTTACCATACGGATTATTGAATTTCAAAAATATGAGAATGTTATGATATATGCAAATCTTGAAGTGTGTTGTTAATTCTCAGCACATAGTTGCATTGCAGGATTTTTATGGACATCTTCTACCCCTCTTCTACTTCTAAAATTTGGTGCACATGTGCCTAACATTATCTATTTTAATTTAAAATTCAAAAATCACATACCGTAGTGTAAAAAGTAGTCACAGAAGGTGGTCAAATTTTGCTGAAGGTGTTTAGTATGACCTAAAGAAGAGATTATGTCTAACTTCAGAGGATGATATCTTTCAATTCATGCAGTCAAATTGAACAAAATTTTTGCCTCACACGCTCGTAGAATCCTAGCACGAGATCCTACGGTTAGATATGTAAAAGCTATGTTTATTTGCATTTTGTGTTGAATGCATTGAAACTCACAATTTTCAATGAGTTTGGATGCTAAAAGGTTGCAAGCCTTTAGGGGTTAAATCAATAATTGGAAAATTGTTTCATTTACTTTTTTTAGATGAGATTGCATGTCTTGTTTATGTCACAAATCACATATTTTATTGCAAACATTTGAAATTATTGTGTTTCTTCTGAAGAAAACGTGAAGGAAATTCATATCAAATACAAAGTATGCTTAAAAATTCTCAAAATTTCATCAAAGGTCTATAGTAGGGTACCAATAAAAATGGCATCTTTTCATTTCTAAGGAAAGAAATTTCATTACTGCCAACTTTGACACCCTCCCTAGGACTTTGACACCCTCCCTAGGACCGGAAAATTGTTCTTTGATCTTGAAAATTTTGGCACAACACAATCATGTTTATGTTACTAACATGTGTGCCAAATTCCAAGGCCAAAAGATTTACATAGAAAAAGGATATTTGAAATCTACCAACATGTGTTACAATAATTGTGAGAAAAATTTCACCTTTGCCAACTTTAACACCCCTTAGGATTATTATTTTTTTTTTCTCATAAATTTTTTGACATGAGACTATCTCTATATTGATTAAATGTGTGCTAATTTCAAGTCCAAAAGATTCTAAAAAGTAAAATCAAAATCTACCAACATTTGTAGTTGTGACAAACAATCAAGGAAACCATTTCAATATTGCTAGCTTTGACATCCTCCCTAGGGTTAAAAATTTGTTAATTTACCATGAAAGTTTTGACACAAGACCATCTCTTTGAGTCTTTATTGATAGCATGTGTGCCAAATTTCAAGGCCAAAAGATGTTTAAAATGTGGGCTTGTTGATCTTCTTAGAAGAGATGGCGCTTTCATGCAATGGCATATCCAATATTGTAATATCGTTTCATGTTTGACACTTTCTCAACCTCTACAATACTGTAGCATTTTTGAAAGGTTGCCATCCCATAGATGAATTGTTTATTTGTCTATTGCAAAATATGGTTGATCATCCCTCAAGAATTGAATTAACCAAATAAAACAAATTCGCCTTTCTAATAATTTATAGTGGCTTAAAAATCACCAAAAACAAGATTTCTTTTTACTTTTTTCTATGAAATATATCAAAGTTTCCCTCTTTCCTATTAGAATTAATCTTGGATGAATTCATAGTGGTAGTATAGTATCTAACTAAATTAAAGCAGTTTGGTTTTATTTTCTTCTTTTTGTATTCTAATCTTTCAATTCATATTTCTAATTAGATATACACAATATTTCTAAAAATGTCATGTGGTATTAAAAAAATGTCATAAATGATAAAAAGACGTTGTGACAAATAGTTATAGTGTCAACTTGAAAAGCGCAACATAAGGCAAAATGGTGGCCGAAAAGGGAGTTTCAAGTACTATTTACAAGACAATTATTGACATAGCATTGTAAAAACTTTACATTTGCATGTGACATTTATTATTGGTATATTAGCATTGTTGATGTCCTCCAACCCAAGACATTCACAATACTGAATGATGTGAATAGTACGAAGACCTCTTTTCTAACCACCAGAAATAAGCATGTGCCTAGAAGGATGATAAATGAGAGGTGGGCAACAAGTTTGTAAGTAAGTGGGATTTGTCATTACATTTAGTCTAGGTGATGTTAGCCTTTGTTGTAAGACTTATGATTTGTTAGTTACAGCGTATTACATGGAGGATTCATTAGTGTCCACAAGCCGAGATGGCTGGTACACTACTAAAATTCACGCATTTGATTACTGCACACTCAGTATTACCAGTACAGTACACTAATATTGCATTTAGTGTACTTACCCTAGTACACTAACTGCAAAGAAGTTGACAAATAGTGTACTAATTGTAAAGAAGTTGACAAATAGTGTTAGCCATCCATGGCATTCATGATACTCCCAATCAACTTTCTTGTGCCAATCAAAATAAAATGAACTATAAAGATACCCCCAATCAACCACCTACCGGCCGCCATGCCTTAACCCCTAAGAGCACAAGTGTACGTGGGGGGTACGTTTTGGATTTTGGGCAGGTTTTGTAAACTCCTACACTAGATTTTTGCTGATGAGAGCTCCATGAATATATATATATATATATATATTTGGAATCATGGTTTGAAAGTTAGTACCACTCAAAGTTTGAAATGGGGACTTTGGGCAGCTTAAAATTTTTGCTAAAAGTCTCTATTGACATTGAGATTTTCTATGCATGTAGAGTATATTACCTTCTTCAAAGATGTCAAAAAAAAATTCTTGTCTTCAGTGTTGAAAAAACATTTTAACACATTATTACACATTTCAAGCAAGCAAAGAAAAAAACTTCATCTATTTTCCATAAAACCTAGAGATCTTCATATTTTTCACTTTTTATTTTTTCTACAATAATATGTGGTGTAAACCTTCTTATTGACTATTGTTTAGGTTATCATTCTTAAACATATTAAATTCTCAAAAAAATAAATTGTGAATTGACAATTTTTGAACCTCCACTCCTTGCACACTTATTTTGAATATGCTACACCCCTTCTCTATCTCTAAATTTTTTTGTACACGGAACTAACATCATGCTCAACACAATGGTAAAAGATTTAGGCCTTGTGTAGTCCAAAAATTTAATACCAAGTGAAGTCAAAGTCTGCTGATCCACACAATGCAGGGAGGAAGATGAACGATTTTCTTGACTTCAAACACTATAATCTTTCAATCTGTGCGGGCAAAGTGTATGAAATTTTGTGAGTATGTTACTTAGTGAGTCTTTATAAAGATCCTACAGTCAAAAGGATAAATATAAGGTTTGGTTCCTTCAGTACTCATTGCACTAGAATCAACAATTTTGGAGTGTTTTTGGTGTGAAATTGTCACGGGCTTTTAGGGGATAATTGAATAAAATGCTTCCCTTGGGAATGTTTATTTTTTGAAAAGGTTACTTTCTCAAAAGTTTATTTTTTTCAGAATACTTCTATTTTCAAATGGTTACGTTTTCAAAAACGTAATTTTTTTAAAAGGTAAATTTTTGAAATGTATACTTTTTCAACATGATACTTAATGAGAAGATTGCTTTTTCAGAAAGGTTATTGTTTCAAAATATCACTTTTTAAAATAGCTACTTTTTCATATATTTTACTTTTTTAGATGGTTACTTTCCCAAAAGATTATTTTTACAAAAGGTTACGTTTTCTAAATGTTATTTTTTCAAATGTTTTCTTTTCAAATATTTCCTTCTTCAAAAGATTACTTTTCTAAAAGATTTTTTTTTCAAATGTTTTCTTTTTCATTTTTTTTCTGTTTTTATAGTTATCATTTTCCAAATCTTTCCTTTCTCAAATGATCTCTTTTTCAAATGTTTATTTTTATATAAAAATTCTCATTCTTTTCATACCTTAGGTTCTACTTCCAATCTCTTTCATGCAGATGTTTTCATTTATTTTTTGGATTGCAAATTCACTTTCCTTCCATATCTATGTTCTTTTTTTCCAATTTTTTCTCTCTCAATTATTGGTGTTTCTAAATTTTTCTTTTTCCAAAGTTGTTGATTTTTCTATGTTGTTCTTCTTTTCAAATTGTTGTTTTTTCCAATTTTTACTCTACAAGTTTTTATTTTTTCTCTTCTTCACTTTTGATACTCCAAATGTACAAATAATTCTCTTCTACTTTTGATACACTAATTGACCATGCGTAGAATTTTTTTTATTCCAATCTCTAGTGGAATTCCCAAATAGTGTAGTAGTTGACATTTAACCCCTAAAGGACCTCGACCACTTACGCTCTAAAACCAGTCCAAAACTGCCACTGCCAAAAAGAGACATGAAAATCACATTTTAAAGTGAATTTCGGATTTTCAACCATAAGATCTTAAAATAGACTTCTATATAAACATGCCATACAATTTTGGTTGCAATCCACCGCACGGATTGATAGATTTTAGTGTTTCAAGTCAAAACAATGGTTCATTGTCTTCCCTGCATTGAGTAAATCAGCAGACTTTGACTTCACTTTGAATCAAATTTTTGCATTGTACAAGGTCGAAATTTTTTACCATCGTCTTAAGCATGATGTCATTTCCCAACACATCAATTTTTAGAGGTAAAAAAGGGGTGTAGCATATTCAAAACAAGTGTGCAAGGAGTGGAGGTTCAAAAATTGCCATTTCACGTTTTATTTTTTTGTGAACTATGTATGTATTCGAATGATAATCCAAACGGTCAATAAGAAGGTTTTCACCACATATTGTTGTTGAAAAAATAAAAAGTAAAAATATGAAGATCTCTAGGTTTTATGTAGAAAAGATGAATTTTTTTCCCCCTGTTGCCCGACAATGTGTGAAAATGTTTGACTTGGAATAAAATGCCTTTTTACACTAAAGACAAGAATTTTTTTGAAAATTTTCCAGGAAGGAAATATTCTTTATGTGCGTGAAAAATCTCAATGTCAATAGAAACTTTTGTCAAATTTTTTGGAGGTGCCCGTAGTCCCCACTTTTGGCTTTAAGTGGTAGTAATTTTCAAACCACAAATCCAAAAAATAAAATAAAAATATCTCCACGAAGCTCTTATCAGAGGCTATCTTGTATAAAATTTTCAATTAGAGGGATTTTTTTTCGAATTGTAGGTATATGCCCAAAATCCAATTTGACCTTAGGGGGCGTTTGGTCCTTTAGGGGTTCATTCTGCCACCACACTAAATGCGTAGTTTGGTGTCACCATCATGTTGCCCAGATCGACTGCGGGGCACATGCGGCGTCCGGCTCGTAGGAATCTATCCCGCGAGCTCCGCCATCGCAATTTGCAAACTCCACGGCCGTGGCGCTGGTCGCGGTACCGCGTGGAGCAGGTCCTGCAGGAAACAAACAGGGTTAGAAAACTAGCCATGATTTTCAGCAACAACGATTGATTGTGCGTTCAAACGAATGCTCGGAATGAAGATTCGCAACATGACATGCCCTGCTGCATCGACTACATCACATACTTGGAGTAATACAAGAGAGATATCAGAAATCTCATTGAATGATAATGAATTGCAATCACAGTGTACATCTGGAGAGTTTTGCACAAGAGTTCCAACTCAGTGAAAACAGCTGGTGTAACGAACACAGCCAGTCAGACATCGAGTCTTCATATGACATTATGTAGTTACCTCTTGTTGGTGAGCATCCGAGTCATGGAATTGGACGTCACACCGAAGAGCCAGCCCTTGAGGTTGACAGCCGTGGCCTGCTTGGCGTCCTCCACGAGCTCCTCCATCACACTGTGAAATCGGTCTCCTCAGCTCGGACGCCCTTGTAGGTCGCAATGCGCTTGGGAGTCAAGAGCTCGGAGGTGATCATTCTCCGCACCTGACGCCAGTAACGTCCGCTCGCTGCAGAGATGTTCTTGTAGTCGTCGGTTCTGATATCGTACGCCAGGAACTTGGGCCTGTTCAAAATCGCCGTGTCGTGAGTTTGGGACAGCTCCTTGGACAACGCAGCCGTAGAGACCCCGATGGTTGGCACAGAACCTGCTCGATCGACCAGCCAAGAAAAGAGTTAGTAAAAGTATACATACATTGAATTCACACAGCCTAGCGAAATCACACAGTGCAATGATTCGACTGCGAAATTATGAGATTGATCCCCACCTAAGCGAAGATACATGAGTCCCCCGTAGTTGTTCGCCAGGCTCCTGAGGACACGATGAGGCAGACCCCCGCTCAAGGCAGGAAAGTTGCCCACCGCTGGCCAGGCGAAAGGTCCCGGTGGGAGGCGCATCCGCCGAGCAACGAAGAGCGCGGCCGAATCACCGTGAACGTCGCAAGCACAGCGAGAAGATTTGAGCTGATCCCAGCAGCAGCACTGAAGCGCAACGAATCGGGCACACTCCCCGCCATCTCCATCGCCACCACCACCACCACCAACGTTCCAACTAGACTGCAACCAGGGATTAGCACTTCTTCAGACACACACGGGCCCCTCTGCAGGCGAGAACTCATGAACACCTGCAATTGATTTGGTCTGCAGTCGATGTGGTCTGCGAAATGGCTCGTCTTTTATGATCAGTAGAGCTCGGTTGAGTCCTTGACGTGAAGCTTGTTTAAAACGAACCACATGCTACATCCGTATGAGAGCAGCATTTCTTGCAATGCCTAACCTGGTTGAGGAATTGTAGTCTGCTCCAATGTCACATTGGGGAGAAGATGAGGACAGCCAACACAGTAGAAGCTGATCAGTAGAAGAAATGAACTGTGTGTCATGACCGTAGTTGCGCTAGCCACAAACAATGTGAAGATTTCGTATTTGTCGATCCAATGGTCGAGAGAAAGATGTACCTGAGATACAAGAAAACTAGTTTGGATAATATTCAACACGGGCATATCACTACAAGAAAACAGGGTGTTTAGCAACATTTAAAAAAAAATTAAGCAGCGTCTAGGGGCTTGCTTTTTAAAGAAGCAACATTGCGTACACATTTCCTTGGCATCTAAATTGGTCTGAGTGGAGTCTTGAGTTCAAGACCAGATTCGTATAGCAAGTTGGATACATATACCCAGGACACAGAAAAATACTAGCAACATTGGAGACTAATTTCTGCGAGAAGAGGGCATGATTGACTCATCACACCTCTATGTTTAACTAGTGTACTAACTTTATACAGTTTATACGTATGTCTAACACGATCTGCATGGGTTGCATGGTAACTATGATCTTACACATGGCTGAGCACTTTGCGAGAGGCCGGCAGAGTGGTGGCGACTTGGAGGAGCGAGCGGCGGCGGCAGTCGTTGAAGGAGAGCTTGCCGCCGTAGTTCGCGACGCGGCGCTGCACGTTGTAGAGCGTGGGGTCGCCGAGGCTGCCGTCCACCTTGGTGCACTCCGCGGCCACGCCCTGGTTGCTCGTGCCCAGGTCGTACCACTGGATGTTCCGGCACGACGCCGCGAACCCCGCGCCGTCCACCAGGTTGCCGTTATTGTTGCTGATGTGCGCGTCCAGGTTCAGGCTGGCGGGCGGGTGATTGCCGTTCCCGTCCGAGCAGATGCACGTCAACCTCCCCCGCGCGCTCACCCCGATGCCGTCACAGGTCAACGCGAACCCACCGCACTGCAGCACACCAATCACCCCACAACTTAATCACCACCAGCAAATCAAACTGCTCGATCGGTCCCATATTCAAAGCTGTAGTAAAGAAGCTCGTTGCATCTAGAGGACGATAGCGATCGACGTACATCAGCTCGAGCGAAGCCGGAGAGCAGTGCAAATGTGCACAGAAGAGCTGCAGCAGCCGCAGCGTACGAAGAGTGAGATGGTGACCGGGTAGCCATGGCGACAAGAGTAATTTGGGACAGATCAGAGAAGAGAACTGGGGCAATCAGCTAGTACTGCAGAAAACTCAATCTCCTGGAGACGATGAAGGATGGAAGCGCTGGCTCCTGTGAATGGTGTTGGAGATGAAACTACATACTCTTGACAGTGGTAGAATTAGCCATCGGGCCGAGAAAGTCTAAAGTATCGACAATGGGAGCCTTGCTTCACTTCGTCCACCCTAACCAAGTTTATTGGATGTCCCCGGAATGTGGATTTCATAAACCGCGTCACGTCCCTGGTTGTGCTGTCGGCTTTCTCGGCTCCAAGGCCACTTCGACTTCAGCTGAACCCGGGCCCCGCCTTCAACTTGACTCTTGACCCGCAACTGAAATAAGCCACCTATTTATCTGTATTTTCCTCGGTGGTTGTACTGTACAATTGGCCCTGGTCACTCAGCTGTAGGCACATGCACATGGGTGCCGTATGGGAGCTGATGGGTGCCGTATGGGATGCCGTATGGGAACTGTAGGCACACGCACATGGGTGCCGTATGGGAGCTGATGGGTGCCGTATGGAATGCCGTATGGGAACTGTAGGCACACGCACATGGGTGCCGTATGGGAACTCAACTCAAAGTGGGAGCAGGCTCCACAGCCTGGTTGGGTAAATTCTAGGGCAGTTTTACCCCATTTCCCCCCCCCCAATTTTACCATTCAGGTTCTCCAATTTTCTATTACTTTATTTGCGTATCGCGTTTGTGGTCGTCCTTAACCCCAAAGGTACTGTGATAGTTTTTACACCAAAAACACTTCAAAATTGTTGGATTCTAGTGCAATGAACAAAGAAGGAATCAAAAACTTTGACTTCTAGTTTTGATTGTAGGATCTCAATTAAGACTTTTTCAGTAACATACTCAAAAAAATTCATAAACTTTGACCGCACGGATTGAAAGATTATAATGTTTGAAGTCATGCACATGGTTCATTTTCTTTCCTGCGTTCACTGGATCAACAGACTTTGACTTCACTTGGTGTCAAATTTTTGAACTACACAAGGTCTAAATCCATTACCATCTTGTTAAGCATGATGTTAGTTCCTTACACACCAATTTTTGGAGGTAGAGGAGGGGTGTAGCATATTCAAAACAATTGTGCAAGGAGTGGAGGTTCAAAATTTGCCAATTCACACTTTAGTTTTTTGTGAACTTTTTATGTTTTAGATTGGTAATCCGAATGGTCAATAGGAAGGTTTACACCACATATTGTTGTGGGAAAAATAAAAAGTGAAAAATATTAAGTTATCTAGGTTTTATGTGGAAAAGAAGAAGTTTTTTTGGTACCTTGCCCGACAATGAGTGACAATGTGTGAAAATGTTTGACTTGGGTTGGTATGCTATTTTTCACTAAAGACAAGAGACTTTTTTTGACAATATGCAACCATCGGTGGAGGAGGTTGCCGTTGTGATGGAGTCTGACAAACATTTGGATATTGTGGTCGACAATATAAAGGGAAACAATATTACTTGCAAGTATTGAAAATCTCACATTCAATAGAGCGTCCTAGTAAAAAAATTTGGAGGTGCCCGAGGTGCCCGCTCTCCCCATTTAAAATTCAAAACCCTATAACTTTTTCATCGGATGCCCAATTTAGGAAAAAATAATTTCCCACTAAGGTCTTGGTAATGCCTTTCTATAGTAAAAATTTCAAAGAGAAATGTTGGAAATTGACAGCGTAGGAACCTGACCAAATTTTCAAATTGCCATTTCGTGACACTTGGTCCTTTGCATGTTCAACCATGAAAATTTGATCGCTCGGATTGAAAGATTATATTGTTCGAAGTAGAGATAACCACTCATTTCTTCCTTGCTTTGAGTGGAACATACAAAGATGACCAAACCTTGAAATTTCCATTTCATGACACTTGGTCCCTTCGGGGTTAAACATTCACTTATTCAAATTTACGTACTCTTATTAACTTAAATAAGAGTTATTTTAGTGATAATTGACCTAAACCTAGTAATTTCCCTACATCACTGCATATAATACAAGTGGTGGGTATGAATCCCAATGATGAGAAAATTGTGAACAAAAGAAGTACACCCCAAATGCCCCTCTCAATATTAATAGAGGTTGTGAAATAGTATTTTACATCCTTGATATTTAAGCATGTACAACTATTTTTAATGGATATTCACTTTAGCATAATCTAAATTATGATTTCCTCACGTGTGCTCTGGAAAAAAACTAGAAAAGAAGTTATACAAAATCCTAACCCAAGTTCATTTTTTGTTCATCTAATTTCAATTTAGACTGAGCAAAAAACAAATTACAATTAAATCTAGAAGAGAAAATATCATGTAAAATATAATTTTTACACGAATTGCCTTACACAAGGGAACCTTGAGAGGAGAAAAGCTTGTGGAGAAAGAGTTCTTATTAATAAACAATTCAAATTAACGGAGAACACTGTAAATGACAGAAGGTGGGTAAAACAACGTTCTGAAAGTAAAATCAAGTTAGTCCATGTGCACGCTGGGGGTTTATATTTGGGCCCCGTCCGGTGGGACCCACCACCGCCCACACGGGAGTCGACTGCCTCCCGTATGGGGCCATTGGGTCAGCCTTATAGCTTGATGATGGCCCAACACCAATTGGGGTTGTTATGACATTGTGTGTAGCAGGTAGGGGTGACTGGGTGACTTGGATTAGTGAGTTCCTTTTGGGGTCTTGTCTTGACTGTCACGTTTTTGTGTTAGTTTTTTTTTTTTTTGGTCAAAATATAAATTAAAAAATGATGGCGGCTAGCGGTTTTCCTTGGCATTCAAACAATGAACCTATGATTGTGGCATCAATCCCAATTTCCATCAACCCCTAAAGGCCCAATGTCCCCTAAGGGGACATTTTAAGTTTGAGTAGAGTCACACGATCTCAAATTTAAGCATGATTTTTTGAGGTTTTTTATTGAATGGACAACTTTTTATTAGGTTCCTGTAGACATAATTTTTTTTTAGAAATCCAACTTACGGTTCAAAAGTTATAATTTTTTTCAGTAACATATACAAATGGTGGAGCAATTTAGTGTGACATTTAACAAATAGTGTAGCAAAACTTTAACTAATTGTAAATTCAGTAGAAATTGGAGTATTTGTCCATTTTTTTAAAAAAAACATCCTCGTGGAAAGAAAATGGAAAACTTTGCATCTACCATACGGATTATTGAATTTTGAAAAGATGAGAATGTTATGATATATGCAAATCTTGAAGTGTGTTGTTAATTCTCAGCAGAGAGTTGCATTGCATGGTATTTACAATGATATCTTCTACCCCTCTTCTACTTCTAAAATTTGGTGCACATATCCTAACTTGATCCATTTTAATTTAAAATTCAAAAATCATAGACCGTAGTGCAAGAAGTTGTCATTGAAGGTGGTCAAAGTTTGCTGAAGGTGTTTAGTATGACCTAAAAAAGAGTTTATGTCCCACTTCAAAAAGATGATATCTTTCCATTCATGCGGTCGAATTGAACAAATTTTTATCTCTTACACTTGTACAATCCTAGGACGAGATCCTATGGTTAGATATGTAAAAGCTATGTTTATTTGCATTTTGTATTAAATGCATTGAAACTGGCAGTTTTCATTGAGTTTGGATGCTAAAAGGTTGCGGGCCTTTAGGGGTTAAATCAATAAGTGGAAATTTGTTTCATTTACTTTTTTTAGATGAGATCACATGTCTTGTAGGAAATTCATATCAAATACAAAGTATGCTAAAACTTTGAAATTTTCATCAAAGGTCTATAGTAGGGTACCAATCAAAATGGCATTTTTGCATTTCTAAGGAAAGAAATTTCATTACTGCCAACTTTGACACCGTCCCTAGGACTGGAAACTTGTTCTTGACCTTGAAATTTTTGGCACAATACGATCACCTTTATGTTACTAACATGTGTGCCAAGTTCCAAGGCCAAAAGATTTACATAAAAAAGATATTTGAAATCTACCAACATGTGCTACAATTATTGTGAGAAAGATTTCACCGTTGCCAACTTTAACACCCCAAAGGATTATTACTATTTTATTTTTCTCATGAAATTTTTGACATGAGGCCACCTCTATATTGATTTAATGAGCGACGCTATCTTGTAAGCGGTGAGCGGTGAGCAGCAAGCAATGAGCAGAAAATAGTCTGAAAATGGGGAAAAAAAGTCGTTTTTTTCCAGAAGAACTTTATTTTCACGAAAAGTAATGATGAGTCTCTCAAACTTTGCTTGGAAAACTCGAAGAATTTTTTTAACTTAGAATGTACCCTGTAGCCGTGGAATCACTAACCATGGATATTTTTTTCCGATTCCCTTTCGTCGCTCATGTCCACGACTATCAACTCGCGGTTTTATTTCCATTTATTAAAACCTTAAAATTACAGAGTCCACAATCACAGATATTTGAAATCTACCAACATGTGTTACAATAACTGTGAGAAAAATTTCACCGTTGCCAACTTTAACACTGTCCAAGGATTATATTATATTATTTTTCTTATGAAATTTTTGACATGAGACCACCTCTATATTGATTAAATGTGTGCTAACTTTCAAGTCCAGAAGATTCAAAAAATTAAAATCAAAGCCTACCAACATGTGTAGTTGTGACAAACAATCAAGGAAACCATTTCAATACTGCTAACTTTGACATCCTCCCCAGGGTTAAAAATTTGTTAGTTTACCATGAAAGTTTTGGCACAAGACCATCTCTTTGAGTCTTTATTGACAACATGTGTGCCAAATGTCAAGGCCAAAAGATGTTTAAAATGTGGGCTTGTTGATCTTCTTAGAAGAGACAATAATGTAATATAGTTTCATGTTTTGACACTTTCTCAACCTTTACAATACTGTAGCATTTTTGAGGAGGTCAAAAAATGGAGAGAGAGGAGTAAGGCGCGGATAGGGATCAGATCTAGTGTGGTAGCGATACTGCGATTGAAATCTGAGTGTGTAATAGTGTTAAGAGTGATCAAACCGCATCACGAATGCACACATTGTAGTGAAGATAGTTGATGGTGGTGGAATGAGGATCTGAGTAGTTGGAGCTAAATCTTGTAAATCTGATAGAGCGGGTTGGGTAATAGAGCTCAGATCCAACATTGAAGGACTAGAAACTATCTGTAGCTGAAGATTTTGATTGCTGAAAGCGCTGTTGTCCAGATCTGAAACCCTAGACGCAAAGCAGTTGTAGAACTGAATTCAGAAATTTTGCAGTCACCGCCGGCGACTTGGGCGATCAGTTTATGGGCTTTGCAGGAGAAAAGAGCGACGTCGAGTACAACGAAGGACACTGAATCAAGCGCTGGTGGGAATCCGGAAATCGCAAAGAACAGTTCGAGCGTCTTGAGAGAAGAGATCTTCGAACAACACTACACAGGTAAGTATCTAACCCCAATTTCATTTTTGGTCATTACATTCGAAAAGAAGATCATAGCAAGGATCCAAGATACAAAAATTAGGTCAAATTTTCTAAATAGATGAAGATTAAGTAAGATAAGAAGAGCCAACAATCTGTGTACAACCTCTATGCACGCGCAGGCGGGAACAGATTGGAAGCAAAAGGTATTTAGTAGTTTGAACATCAGGTTTTCCAGAAGAAACACAGAAAAGATATACAGGAAAATCGTTATGCAGATGGCGAACAGGGGCAAAGCAGTGCACAACGCAATCATGACCGAAATCACACCCGGGAAGACAATGGATACGAACATGGTGGATGCTGATGCTGAAGATTGCAGGGTGGCGTAGATGGAGACTCAACACACAAAGCCAATCCAGGAAGGTAGCGGAGGGAGTGGCAGCAAAAGGAAGAAGAACATTGCAGCAATCCAAGAAGTACCGAAAGCATTCTGGCTGGGGTTTGTAGCAATGGAGGAGTTGGCGATGAAGGAAGGAGGAATTGAAGGAGAAGGAGTGAGGAGTAAAAGCGTGGCTGAGAAAGTGAAGTAGGGATTTTCAAGGGCGGAAGCAGAAGAGGTTCACATTGCTGCGGAAGTGGCATTTCTCCATGTGCCACAGAAATTGTACCCGTTGGAGGGACTGGACGGCAAAGGAGGACAACACTATAATCTGACACAAGTACCTATCGAGATAGAGGTGGACAATGCTAGCGGGCTGTCGCTGGACTATCAAATTGTTGTTTTCTTTGTAAAACGAGCCACCGATTTCACACACGGTGAAATACTACCAAAAATAGACTTACTAAAAATAGAAATTCTAATGAAAATAAGAATATATACGAATCTTTTTGAAATAAATATCAATCTGTTTTTAGAAATCATATTTTTAGACAAAATATTTTTAGAAACAAATTTTTTAGAAAACTCATTATTTTAACCTACTTACTTTTTGACCAAAACAGATTGTTATAAGAAATCTATTTTTAATACTGCCTCAATATATGTATCCAAGACAACCATCAATACATATTATTACAAATATAATGATATACATCATTTAATCAAATGTGGGGATATTGAAACCAACCCTGGCCCTATGCCAGATGTGTTTGAAACCCACCCATCAGCTCATAAACGTAGATACAAAAGATACTTCATTTCTTGTACTGTACAATCAAACTCCAACCTGAGTATCAACACCTTGCAAAAAGTTTCTCCCCCATCCTAAAACAAGATCACCAATACCACCAAATTACTATTAGAGACTTCCCACACTTAAACACATATCTCAACCGAATAAGAAATTTCCCTTTAGCACAAATATTATTTACACTAATAACAACCATCAGCCCTAACATAAATTCATGTGAACACCAACTAATAAATTTCCCTGAACCGGATTGGACCGCCAAGCTATTAAACAAGATGTCTACACTACCAAACCCACCCGAAAGGCATATTCACATCGAACATCCATATACACAATATATTACAAATAATCAAAACATAATAAACCCCTCATCTAGTATACACAAAGAATTATATGACTTCATACACCAAACACAAAATGCACCATCAATATAAATGCTAAAAATTAAATTTCCTTTTCTACCAAACAATCTTCTCGAAGAAACACTAAGAATTTATGAACCCCTAGATGAGTACACACACCCCCCTCCATTGACCCATATCTCATCACCACTTCAATCCAATACACATAACAATAGCCATCAAACTAACATTGTTACATTGAATGCAGCTACACTAAATATTGCATTACCTAGTTTAGAAGAACTTGCCTTACATACAAACCCGGCCATTATCACCATCCAAGAAACTAAACTAACTGCCACCAAGTCAATAAAGTACATACAAAATTTATTCCCAGATTATAAACTAATATTTAACAATACTCACGCACTAACTAGATGCATTCAACAACGGATCCCTTACACACCCGCTAGAGGAGGACTACTCACACTAATAAATCACAAATATGCATACCCAGGAAATATCACCAAAATAGCAACCCCTCTCAAAATCTCACCCTACTTACAAATTATACACATAAAAAACCATCCACTACAACCATGGCTATTAATACACCTATATATGCCCTCACATCATGAAGATATTGAACTAATCCCAATAATACAACAAACTATTACAACACAAATTAACACATATCCTAACCACACTCTCATACTATGTGGAGACTTTAATAGAGACATTGCTTTAATAGGACGACAAAATGAACATAATACCACACCACCACAAGAAGAAGATTTTGCATGGAAAACATATATTGATAGCTTAGCACTAACATATGTCCCAACAAATACAAACTACTCTAGACAAGGTGGATACAACTATACACATACAAGTCTAATAGACGGCTTTTATATCAAAACACAAAATCATAATCTATACACATGTACCACAATTACAGAAGCCAATCTTAACTCTGACCATGCACCCATTTCACTACACATACCCCAAAACAAACTTATTGCACGCCACCCCACACCACCTACCTCGAGACCAATTAGAATAGAAACCCTATATCGCAAGATAATTTAGATAAATTCAACACAAACTTTTATGAAAACAACGCTATACAATTAAATGACCTAGACACCATATTATCATACGAACATCTAAATCCCGATCAATGGAAACTAGCATGCTCCCATATGGACGAAATCACTCAAAAAATATCAGAAGCTATAGAAAATACGTGTAGCGCACCACCCATACCTACACTCAATGATAGAATCTCAAAACAAGGAAGATACTAACCACGCAAAACCCAAAAAACATGGAAAAAACATGTTGCAACATACCACCTAATTAGAAAAGCAATATATATCACAAAAAACACACCACAATGGCGATCACATCCAATTATCAATGAATTAAACAAACACACCCATGTCAAGATCCCACCACCCTCAAATGACAACTTACTTATTGAACCATGGATAAATGATCTAGCTACACTAGCCAAGACCGCAAACAAAAAAGCAAGAAAAATCACGTCAAATTACACAAAAGAATGTATAAAAAAGGCTATATCCAAATACAGACAATTATACGAAATAAGCCCAAAAAGATAAACAATAAAGTATTCAAAAACCAAGAAACACCACCATTAGACTGGATCACGGATCGCAATAATAACATACTAACAAGCCCGCAAGACATTGCCAATGAAATTTACATACAACAATCAATTATTAATAAATCCACTGTTCCAACATGTTATTACTTACCAGACCACCCTCCTGAATGCACATGCGGAGTTAGACAATACCCATGGCATGACCTAGAAGGCTTTGTAATAGATAAAAGAGGTCATCCACAAACTCCGCTGCATACATACTTTGACCAAAAAACTTTTGACTTATGCCTAAAAAACCTTGCAAACAAGAAAACCCCAGGACCGGACAGAATACCCAACTCTATCCTGAAGAACATGCCTACAAACTTTCACCGCATCTTATTCCTATTCTTTAAACATTGATATAAACAAAAACAAATTCCGGCATCATGGAAAATAAGCCTCACAATACTACTATACAAAAAGGGTGACCCATCTCAACTACCAAATCACATACCTATAGCGCTAGCCAACACTATATACAAATTTTTACAAGTACACTAACATCAATACTCTCAGCATACGGAGAAAAACACCAAATTCTACATGACAGCCAAGAAGGGTTCCGTGCCAAAAGATGCACATCTAAACAATTACAATTACTAATAGCGGCTTTAGAAGATGCACAACTAACAACACAAGATATATATTTACTCTATATAGATTTCAAAAATGCATTTGGCTCGATTGACCACGCCCGTCTACTAGCCATTATGAAAGATTTAGGATACCCTGAGGATGCGGTAATACTAGTAGGAGATATCTACTCAGAGTCTAACACCATTTTTACTGGTGAATACTTTGGCCAAACCCAAAAAATATCCATACAAAGAGGCACAATACAAGAAGATACACTTAGCCCATATCTCTTTCTTATTTTTCTAGAACCACTTTTACGATGGTTACAAAGAGGAAAATACGGCTATACCTTGGGAACTTCAAAAACAACAATAAATATAGCAGCATACGCAGATGATCTTGCAATCATAACAAACAAACTTCCCACAATAAAAAATCAACTTAATAAAATGGACAAATTCTACGAATGGGCTGGAATGGACCTAGGAATTCCGAAATGTGCAATTACTGGATGCCCAAACAAATCCAAAACAAATCAAATAGTCTTCAAAGCACTAATACAAGCTGCAAATATATCATACAGAAACCAACCGATTCCCATACTACATCAAAATGAGCCATATGTATATCTAGGAATACATCTAGTTCCATCATTGAATTGGAAAATACAGACACACACAACAACCACCAAACTAATTAAACAATGCAACCAATTAGTAAATTGTCCAGCTACTATTAAACAAAAAGTCAGCATGGTAGACACAGTTATAAGAGCAGGCATTGCATATAGTTTTTACGCGGTACCATACTCACTACCTACTATTAAAAAACTAGACAAAAAAATTATAGCAATACAAAAGAAAATCTGTGGGCTACCGAATTGCACTCCCAACGTAATTATCCAATTGCCACATGATATGTTTGGCATAGAAGCATTCTCATTAAAGAACGCATACCTAAGGTGCATAGGTGAATAACTACGCAATGCTCTTAATGACACATGAAAATTGGGAATAATCTATAGAGGTCTTACACATTTTATACTTGCTAAATACGGCGGAGCACAAGAGATTCCTAGAATTAAACAATACGATTGTTTAAGATCACCTACAACAAGAACACTCTATCTTATCAAACGATGTGGAGGCGCTCACTTGAGAAGTACAACAAGAAACCTTCCACTTGAAGCCACACCTCTTGAACAAATGTGGCTAAACCTATCATCAGAAATATTACCACACTTCATCCCTAAGCAAAATCACAAACTCCTCAACAAATTATTACTTCAAAACATACATGAGATAAAACATTTAACACTCCCAAATGGTCTAAATCTTATGTCACATGATGAATTTGAAATATACTACAGTACACCAACTAAAGTAATCAAACAAGCCCTTAACATAGCATAACAACTTTTCTGCTATCCTACATGCAACCCACAATGCCAAAACCCATGCACTGAGCACCCTACACCACGAACTCTAAAACATGAATATAGAACACACGACCATCATATTTTACCCAACCTTGGTACAAATCCTATACACCCCCCACCACCACCACATCCCCCTTATTTGAAACCACCAATTAAAATCACCAATAACCCAACTACATTTCCCATACATTCAATATTAGACCACAAAGAAAACAAAACAAAAGACAAATACAAAATTCCAAAAACATACCACACCTACCTATGCCAATGGAAATTACCAAACGATATTACATATAATAAATGGATACCACAAAGTGGCCTCTTCCCACTAAACATACCAATAACTATACAACTCAACACCTCCTTGCTTGCTCAATATTACACCACAAAACAACATACACATTATAGAAATTTAATAAATACCCATTTTGTAAAAGAACAAACCCGAGATACAAGATACATACCTCCAACCATGCCCCTCCCCTTATACATATCAATGTAAATGAATGCAATCCCTCAAAAGATATCAACACCAACCAAAACACCATACAAATAAAAGATGAAACGGCACACCTTTACAATGAAACAGGCAAGCACCTCATAACTATACCTATAGCCAGACTAAAATGGCTATGGAACCAATACTCCAAAGCAAAAGATTCACCACACGGATTAACACCTCCTAAACAACCATTTGAAACAGAAATAATATGGCTATACCAAAGATACAAATATAGAATTCCAAAAACCGACCCACTTAAACTTGCACATTAAACATGGAATTCGCTAAATATGCACTTGGTCAATTTTACTTCACTCCTTCGCTGCATATAGTTCACTCATCCAAATCAATGTAACCATGAATTTTTTTGGGAGTGCGGAGATATTGGACATTGGTAACCACATACATAAAAGCCATTGTTTAATTTAAGGTAAGACACAACATCACATTTTTCAATTGTTCTCCATACATCTTGCAACTTATGCAACCACTTTCATGTCATTTTTATATTATATCATTGCATACTAAAAATATTACAACTTTGATCTACTCTTCCTAAACCTAAAATAAATCCACAATCAGGAACTAAACATCGCTAGATTCTCTCTTATATAAGATACGTAGATTTCTATTTCCTTATATACATATATATATATATATATATATCTCTAAAAATATGCATAAATTCTCTTCTACATACCATTTTCTATATCCTTCTAAATACTATTTTCTTCTCTATTTTTCTATGTCTCACCCTCCAATATCACACCTGGCTATATTTCTGCCATTATAATGCCACAACCCACATGCTCCTTGGTCTCCTCAAATAGCATCACCCGATGCTCCGCATCCACTTCAAACGATAATGACGCTTAGAACTGTTAAGCTGATGGAGCCCTTCCAACACAAAGAACACACTCTGCAATTGAGAAGAAACGGCCTTCTCCCAATGTCCTGCCTCGCACACAACTTGGCAAATTTGTTGAGGGACTACCCATGACCCCTAAATTACCAAGATTAACCTTGAAGGACCGGGCAGGTTCCTCTTGTGTCAATCTTTAGCATTCTTTTTCAAAAAAAAATATTGTAGATGGACATTACTAAAAGCTTTGTGTGAGTCCAAGTTTTTCCCCAATCCGACATTTAATGAAAAAGTGATACGGTTTTGAAGTTCAAATGGGGAGAGCGGGCCCGTCGGGCAACTCCAAAAACTTATGCTAAGACACTCTATTGAAGGTGATATTTTCAACAACGACAAATAATATTATTTCCTTTCATGTTGTCAAGAAAAGTCTCTTGTCTTTAGTGAGAAATAGCATATGAATCCAAGTCATACATTTTCACACATTGTCACACATTGTCGGGCTAAGTACCAAAAAATCTTCTTCTTTTCCACATAAAACTTAGTGATCTTCATGTTTTTACTTTTTTATTTTCCCCACGGCATTGCGTGGTGTAAACCTTTCCATTGACCATTCGGATTCTCATTCTAGAACATATTAGGTTCTCAAAAAAATAAAACGTGAATTGATAGTTTTTGAACCTCCACTCCTTGCACAATTTTTTTGAAAATGCTACAACTCTCCCCAACCTCTAAAATTTTGTGAACAAGGAGTTGATTGCATGTTCAACATGATTGTAATAGATTAACATATTGTGTAGTGCAAAAAATTCACAACAAGCGATGTCAAAGTCAGCTGATCCTCTCAAAGCATTAAAGAAAATGACATCTTCCTACATTTCAAACGCTATAATCTTCCGATCCGTACGGTCAAAAAATGTGAAATTTTGCAGGCATGTTAATGACTCAGTCGTGTTCAAGATCCTACGGTCAAAACTTGAAAAAAAGACCCGGAGTTTCTCCTTTACACCCTACAACAGAATCTACATTTTTAAGGCGGGTTTTGTCAAGAAACTCTAGGTGTTAAGAAAAATCAATGCAACAAAGGGAGGGGTCGAGGCCCTCGACCTCTCTTGCCATGCAACAAAGAGGAGGGGTCGAGGCCTCGACCCCTCTTGCCATACAACACAAGGCCATACAACACAAGGCCATACAACACAAGGCCATACAACAAACACAAGGGAGGGGTCGAGGCCTCGACCCCTCTTCCTCTACGCAAAGGAATTACGCAACAACTTTGAAAGCTCACATACCTTGCACATGTTTTGATAGAAAAAACCCAAAGATCGCGGGACGCCAATCAACCACCGCATCGTTTCGTCCGCCGCTTCAAAAAAAAAAAAAACAAAACGACCTTCAAGTCTATGCGGAAATCCTATGAAGCAAAACACTCTTCTACCAAATGAATCCTCGAGGTTAGCTTGGATCCTTATATACTTCCAAATTGAATCCATATTTAATAATATTGTTCAATAATAGAGAAATATTACAATAATCCAAATTGAATCCATATTTAATATTGTTCACTTTACAAAATCCTATAATCCATTATTTGAATGTTAGACATATCTAATTCACTTTTAGAAGGTCGAATTGGACGATAAAAATAGAATCATAACATGTGGGGCCCACACGAAGTTCATATTAACTACTTTTTCCCATAACTTTGTATCATCATAACTTATACCCGAATGGAATATTCGATGACTTTGGAGCAAAGGTGAAGTATGCTACGGTGGGTTCCACCACATGGATGCTTTGTGGATCAAAATTCCAACAATGCAAATATGATCATTGGTGTGTGAAGATCTACCGGATATAAATAGTATGTGGGGCCATTTATTACAATAGCTTGAATTTTTTTTTTATTGAATATATGAGTCCATGCTTGTAGTTATGATTTGGTGGATCCCACCTTGGTCACTGTATCCATATTACTCAAGATGTCATTAACTTTTCTTTTTTTCTTTTTTTCCTTAAGATGACAGTTTATATTTTCAAATCAGATCCTATCTCATACCTCTTTTTTAACTGAAAACTCTTCTTTTCAATTTTTTGTTACAGCATAGTAGTTAAGTATCTATTTGACATGAAAAGATTACTTGTTTTAATGACAATTAGTTTACATATAAGAAATGGTTGACAAAAGTGAATTTTAAGTTGAATTGACGTCAAAATGGCATCACCATAACATGTGACAAAACACATATTCTAATGATGTAACATTCACCTTGCAATGGCATAAAATTTCATCGAAATGACATAAATCGACATGAGTTAGAATGACATTAACATAAAACAAATATGACATGACATAGATAGTAGTGAGAATGACATGAAAATTATATTAGAATTACATCAACATAACATGCTCCAAATAATAACAAAGTATCAAGATAGCATCAAATCAATGTTGACTAGACATTTTGTCCACCTAATATCATAATAATAAGTGCACAAATAGCATTAACTTATTGCTAGTTAAATGTATGAATAATGCGTGCGTTATGAGATTGTTGGTCTTTTTGATATCAAGTCGATAACAAAATGACTGAATTTAATTTTACTAATGTGAGAGCACATAGAAAATTTGATTTTCTTTGGGACAAACTTCATGGTCCTCCATTCCTAAATGAAAAAAGTCTTAAGGTGGGTTTCTGCAAATCTCGGGCACGTTCCCATAGTTGCAGCTTATATAAAAGATTCTTGAATTTTTTTACAAAGATGTAAGAAGACAAGAGGTGCATGGGAATCTAATTTTTATTCTCATTGGAGCTATGAAAAAAAAGTCGTGCCATCTCAAATAAAAACTTCCCAAGTGCGGGCAAGTCGGGCAACTCCAAAAACTTTCACTAGGACACTGTATTCAATGTGAGGTTTTCAATACTAGAAAGTGATATAATTTCTTTTTATATTGTCAAAAAAAATCTTGTCTGTGGTGAGAAATAGCATATCAACCCAAGTCAAACATTTTCACACATCGTCACATTTTGTTGGGCAAGGGACCAAAGAAACTTCTTCTTGTCCACATTAAACTTAGAGATCTTCATTTTTTCAACTTCTCATTTTTTCCAAAACAACTTATGGTGGCTACCTTCTTATTAACCATTTGGATTATCATTCTAACACATATTAGATTCACAAGAAAACAAAACGTGAATTGGCACTTTTTGAACCTCCTCTCCTTGTACAATTTTTACAAAATATGCTACATCCCTTTTCTATCTCCAAAAATTGGTGTACAAGGAACTAATATCATGCTTAACATGATGGTAATGAATTTAGGCCATGAGTAGTGCAAAAACATGACACCAAGTGAAGTCAAAGTTTGCCAATCCACTCAATGCAAGGATGAAAATAGACCACTTTCTCAACTTCAAACACTATAATCTTTCAATTAGTACGGTCAAAGTTGATGGAATCTTGTGTGTATGTTACTCAATGGGTCTTAATTGAGAATATTCAAAGCCTCTAAAAGTGATTTTCAAAGCGTCTAAAAGTGGTGGTAGTTTCTTTTCTTATGCTCTGATGGACTGTTCGAGATGGCACTTTAATGGACTTTGACCACTATTTGGTCGTTATCGTACCACTATATTGAATGAAATTTGCTCAAACTCCAATGATCATATCAAAGTGCAGTTGTCCCTTTGGTGTTAGTGTTTGTGGTACCTGATACATGTTTTTGTAAAACCAAGAGTTGTGATAATTTTTTCCTTTTAATTGCATGTGATAAATGTATGATGCCACAATTTGAACTAATCCCTATGGGACTATTTGTACCCACAAGGTACACTTCGAGTTAGGGCAAGTTATCAAAATTGATATTTTGCAGGACTCTCTTTGGGTATATAATTAAATATAGATATATGAGTTCTCATTGTAGAGATGTTTTTTTTTTTTCATTGGATTTATTGAAAATAAGTTGTTGGAGTTTGAACACGAAATGCTTGACTCTTAGGTTGTTGTGCAAGATACCATATACCTCAATTGTACTACATTGAAGTTGAATAGTTCATTTATTTGAGGCATGGAACAATGATTAAAGTTTTGTTGCAACCTTAATTATTGTTGCCTAAAATTGCATAGAATCTAAGAATATCATCTTCTTGCAAAAGAAATGTTACTCAATAAAATACAAGATGATGATTTCATCTACCTTTTAGATTTTAGATCCACTAATCCTCTACCTTAGTGCAAATTCAAATTGCTATGCTTAGGAAATGGTTGTGTTTCATATTGCAAGACCAATTCCTTTATCCTTAGCCCCTCCATTACTTGTGAATTTGGCATGGAAAGTCCCAAGATTAGGTGAAACATAACCTCTAACAAGTAGTATGCAATATATAGTAAAAATCATAAATTTCTTTTGAGTGAAATTACATTCACTTTATTTGCGAAAAGAAGAAGAAAACATAGTAACTTGCACCCTTCCAAGTGATGTACCTTACAATCCGAACGGTTGAAGTTTACTAAGATTATTGCAAAGTAGATCTTGAATCCTTATGTTCCTCTCTTTGTTCCACATGCTTTCAATTTGTACTTCTACTACTATTCTAGAACCATGTCACTTTATCACGACAATTTGTCACTCCCTTCTCCGAGAGGCGGCAAAGAGGAACCGTTGATTTTCCAATCTTCTCGTATGTTCCCCTTCCTCTAGAGGATCCATGGGTCCAACTACAAAACAATTCTTAATCCCTATAGGACCACAACCAATTTTGCTCTAAAATTGCCACTGTTAGAAAGAGGCTTGAAATTTACATTTTAAAGTAGAACTTTGGACTTTTAACCGTAATATCTTAAAACATACTTCTATATAAAATGCCATATTTTTTTTATTGCATCCACCGAACGGATATGAAGATTATAAGATTTGAAGTGTAAATCCCCCCCCTTTGCCTGACAATGTGAAAATATTTGACTTGGGTTAAAATGTTATTTTACACTAAAGACAAGAATTTTTTTTTTACATTTTCGAAGAAGGTAATATTCTCTATGTGTATGAAAAATTTCAATGTCAATTGAAACTTCTAGCAATAAATTTGGAGCTGCCCGGCGTCCTCATTTTTTACTTTGAAGAGTATTAACTTTTACACCATGAATTGGAAAAATAAAATAAAAAATTCTCCACAAGCTCTTATCGGGGAAAATCTAGTATAAAAACTTCACTTGAAAAAGGATTTTTTATTTATTTTTAGGAACTTGTTCAAAATTCAAAAACGCCTCCCCAAGGAGAAATGGTCCTTTAGGGGTTAATGTATGAGCACATCTCTCAAGGTAGTCAAGTGACATTCATAGTCATGGAATTGATGAGGGACCATAAAGTACTTTCCTTCCAACGAGCTCCATCTAGATGAAGTCGATCAAAGGCATGCCGTACCGCAGGGTCAGATTCCACTTTGAATAATTCTAGAAATAGCTGCCGGATTTTTTGGGAAATTTACTTTACATACATCAAAATTTTAATACGGTGAAAAAATTATTTTGAAGAATATACTATTTTAGAACTTTACCCAACCTCTATTTTTAGAAGTAAATAATTATTCGGCACAAGAGTGCAGAATTTGACCCTAGGGTATAATATGTGCTGCCAGTGATATCATACTCCCAGGTAAGAGGCCCTTAATGAGCGGATTGCACCACACATAGGTGGTGAAAAGAGAAGCTCTTATGAATCAAATGAAAACACACTCCGATCAAATTTTGCACTCAAACAATATGTGAGAAGAATCTACCTCCCACATTCTGACATCTAATGTGGAAGTACCCAATTCTGATCACTTAAGCTAGTTGGGGTCTCAAATGACATGGTGTGTAAAAAAAATTATGTAGAAAGATGCGGAATTAGGAATGAAACTCAACAAACATTTTTTCAAATTTAATCTCAAAGGTGGCAAATTGATATGGAATTTAGAAGCTCAAAATCCACTAGAGCCCATAATTGTATTGTTTAGTAGGTGAGATATGGTGCCCTCCTTTGCCCAATGCCAATAAGTGGCAGTGAGTACAAGAGAGAAGACATGCCATGGATAATCAACACATGCATGACCCAAAACCAACCGGCCCTTGTTTGACTTTCAAGGCAAGACCACCAAAGAGAAATTGACACCAAAGTAACCTGACCAAACCTTCAATTTGCCATTTTGTGACACTTGGTCCTTTAGGGATTTAGCCCAAATTCTCCCCGAACCATTTTTTCCACTCTTTATAAAAGAAACGCTCTCTTGTCCAGTAGGAACATGGGTCCTAACAACTTTTGGCTTCCCATCATACCATGAGTTGTGTTGTGATGGCTCTCGGATGGTTCTGGGCTGACTCTCGGATGGTTCTCGGCTGACTCACATTCTTTGCAAACCAGGCAACTTCCCAACCTGTTCCTTTATCATTTCTATTCGCCCTTTACCTTGCCACGAAAAGAAAATGATTCCAATTCACACACCCACTTACACATTCTGTTGCAATAAATTGCCTCCATGTTGGAATGGATGGAGTATGGCAACAAGTTTGAGATAGTGCTGTTTATTTTGTTTACACATTCTGTTACAATAAATTGCCTCCCTGTTCCAATGGGAAACAAAACTTGGATTTTCTCGCCTTGGGATCTTCAAGTTGACTGCTACAAGATGACATGGCAAACATAAAAATACAGTTTTTTTCTTCCGTACAAAGACAAGGTTAGAAAACGTTGACTCAAGATAATGGCTTATTTTATGACACATTGCATGAGTTTTATGGATCTAGGTTCAAACTTGTGTTAGGTCATTGCATGCCATAACTTACAAGAAATCGAAGTGTTTGGTAAAAGAGAAATGGACTTTGCAAAGCCTAGGAATATAGAAAGTAGTCATTAACTTCGAAACCTATTTCAATTTCTAAAATAAAAAATGATCATTAGATATTAAATTCGAATGGTGGATGACATCGATATGCCCTCTACTATTAGAAGAACAATAAATTAATGAAGTAAAGACATTATTTTCTACACGTTTTCCGATAAAACAATGAGGCTTGCTACTACCTTTTAATCACTGATGCCCACCTTAAAATAATGCCTTGCTGAACTTCAAAGTAGAAATATTCACCACTTTATAGAACCACAACCATCGTAATAATCCTTTCCAAAAACTGCTCTAGATGGCAAAATATTTTCCTTCATAGCCAAACTTGAAAGAAAATCAATGTACTTCCACCATGCATCTACTAATGCAAATCTACATCGAAAAATCCAAAGGGAACTCTTATATTTGAAACCATCCAAACCTGAATAAACACTTATAGAGTCCACTGCACGACCCAACATTATGTCAAACTAAACCCCCAAATACCCTTGCAAATTTCACACCAAAAACACTTCAAAATTGCTGACTCTATTGCAATGAGTAACTAAGGAAAAAAAATGTTTATTTCTAGTTCAAAACTGTAGGTTCTCAATTAAGACCCATTGAGTAACATACACACAAGATTCCATCAACTTTGACCGTACTAATTGAAAGATTATAGTGTTTGAAGTTGAGAAAGTGGTCTATTTTCATCCTTGCATTGAGTGGATTGGCAAACTTTGACTTCACTTGGTGTCATGTTTTTGCACTACTCATGGCCTAAATTCATTACCATCATGTTAAGCATGATATTAGTTCCTTGTACACCAATTTTTGGAGATAGAAAAGGGATGTAGCATATTTTGTAAAAATTGTACAAGGAGAGGAGGTTCAAAAAGTGCCAATTCACGTTTTGTTTTCTTGTGAATCTAATATGTGTTAGAATGATAATCCAAATGGTTAATAAGAAGGTAGCCACCATAAGTTGTTTTGGAAAAAATGAGAAGTTGAAAAAATGAAGATCTCTAAGTTTAATGTGGACAAGAAGAAGTTTCTTTGGTCCCTTGCCCAACAAAATGTGACGATGTGTGAAAATGTTTGACTTGGGTTGATATGCTATTTCTCACCACAGACAAGATTTTTTTTGACAATATAAAAAGAAATTATATCACTTTCTAGTATTGAAAACCTCACATTGAATACAGTGTCCTAGTGAAAGTTTTTGGAGTTGCCCGACTTGCCCGCACTTGGGAAGTTTTTATTTGAGATGGCACGACTTTTTTTTCATAGCTCCAATGAGAATAAAAATTAGATTCCCATGCACCTCTTGTCTTCTTACATCTTTGTAAAAAAATTCAAGAATCTTTTATATAAGCTGCAACTATGGGAACGTGCCCGAGATTTGCAGAAACCCACCTTAAGACTTTTTTCATTTAGGAATGGAGGACCATGAAGTTTGTCCCAAAGAAAATCAAATTTTCTATGTGCTCTCACATTAGTAAAATTAAATTCAGTCATTTTGTTATCGACTTGATATCAAAAAGACCAACAATCTCATAACGCACGCATTATTCATACATTTAACTAGCAATAAGTTAATGCTATTTGTGCACTTATTATTATGATATTAGGTGGACAAAATGTCTAGTCAACATTGATTTGATGCTATCTTGATACTTTGTTATTATTTGGAGCATGTTATGTTGATGTAATTCTAATATAATTTTCATGTCATTCTCACTACTATCTATGTCATGTCATATTTGTTTTATGTTAATGTCATTCTAACTCATGTCGATTTATGTCATTTCGATGAAATTTTATGCCATTGCAAGGTGAATGTTACATCATTAGAATATGTGTTTTGTCACATGTTATGGTGATGCCATTTTGACGTCAATTCAACTTAAAATTCACTTTTGTCAACCATTTCTTATATGTAAACTAATTGTCATTAAAACAAGTAATCTTTTCATGTCAAATAGATACTTAACTACTATGCTGTAACAAAAAATTGAAAAGAAGAGTTTTCAGTTAAAAAAGAGGTATGAGATAGGATCTGATTTGAAAATATAAACTGTCATCTTAAGGAAAAAAAGAAAAAAAGAAAAGGTAATGACATCTTGAGTAATATGGATACAGTGACCAAGGTGGGATCCACCAAATCATAACTACAAGCATGGACTCATATATTCAATAAAAAAAAAATTCAAGCTATTGTAATAAATGGCCCCACATACTATTTATATCCGGTAGATCTTCACACACCAATGATCATATTTGCATTGTTGGAATTTTGATCCACAAAGCATCCATGTGGTGGAACCCACCGTAGCATACTTCACCTTTGCTCCAAAGTCATCGAATATTCCATTCGGGTATAAGTTATGATGATACAAAGTTATGGGAAAAAGTAGTTAATATGAACTTCGTGTGGGCCCCACATGTTATGATTCTATTTTTATCGTCCAATTCGACCTTCTAAAAGTGAATTAGATATGTCTAACATTCAAATAATGGATTATAGGATTTTGTAAAGTGAACAATATTAAATATGGATTCAATTTGGATTATTGTAATATTTCTCTATTATTGAACAATATTATTAAATATGGATTCAATTTGGAAGTATATAAGGATCCAAGCTAACCTCGAGGATTCATTTGGTAGAAGAGTGTTTTGCTTCATAGGATTTCCGCATAGACTTGAAGGTCGTTTTGTTTTTTTTTTTTTTGAAGCGGCGGACGAAACGATGCGGTGGTTGATTGGCGTCCCGCGATCTTTGGGTTTTTTCTATCAAAACATGTGCAAGGTATGTGAGCTTTCAAAGTTGTTGCGTAATTCCTTTGCGTAGAGGAAGAGGGGTCGAGGCCTCGACCCCTCCCTTGTGTTTGTTGTATGGCCTTGTGTTGTATGGCCTTGTGTTGTATGGCAAGAGGGGTCGAGGCCTCGACCCCTCCTCTTTGTTGCATGGCAAGAGAGGTCGAGGGCCTCGACCCCTCCCTTTGTTGCATTGATTTTTCTTAACACCTAGAGTTTCTTGACAAAACCCGCCTTAAAAATGTAGATTCTGTTGTAGGGTGTAAAGGAGAAACTCCGGGTCTTTTTTTCAAGTTTTGACCGTAGGATCTTGAACACGACTGAGTCATTAACATGCCTGCAAAATTTCACATTTTTTGACCGTACGGATCGGAAGATTATAGCGTTTGAAATGTAGGAAGATGTCATTTTCTTTAATGCTTTGAGAGGATCAGCTGACTTTGACATCGCTTGTTGTGAATTTTTTGCACTACACAATATGTTAATCTATTACAATCATGTTGAACATGCAATCAACTCCTTGTTCACAAAATTTTAGAGGTTGGGGAGAGTTGTAGCATTTTCAAAAAAATTGTGCAAGGAGTGGAGGTTCAAAAACTATCAATTCACGTTTTATTTTTTTGAGAACCTAATATGTTCTAGAATGAGAATCCGAATGGTCAATGGAAAGGTTTACACCACGCAATGCCGTGGGGAAAATAAAAAGGTAAAAACATGAAGATCACTAAGTTTTATGTGGAAAAGAAGAAGATTTTTTGGTACTTAGCCCGACAATGTGTGACAATGTGTGAAAATGTATGACTTGGATTCATATGCTATTTCTCACTAAAGACAAGAGACTTTTCTTGACAACATGAAAGGAAATAATATTATTTGTCGTTGTTGAAAATATCACCTTCAATAGAGTGTCTTAGCATAAGTTTTTGGAGTTGCCCGACGGGCCCGCTCTCCCCATTTGAACTTCAAAACCGTATCACTTTTTCATTTAATTATTGTCCGATCTGACCTTCCAAAAATGAATTAGATTAGTCTATTATTTAACTATTGGATTATAGGCTTTTGTAAAGTGTTTATTGATCAATATTTTTTTATATGGATTCAAGTTGGAAGTATTTTAGGATCCAAGCTAACCTTGAGGATTCATTTGGTAAAAGAGTGTTTTGCTTCTGAGGATTTTTGCATAGATTTGAAGGTCGTTTTTTTTTGGTTTTTTGAAGCGGTGGATGATCGATGCGGTGGTTGATTGGTGTCGCGTGATCTTTTGTTTTTTTCTATCTAGCCATGTGCAAGGTATGTGAGCTTTCAAAGTTGTTACGTAATTCCTTTGCGTAGAGGACGAGGGGTCGAGGGCTCGACCCCTTCTCTTGTGTTGCATTGAGTTTTCTTAACACCTAGAGTTTCTTGACGAACTTCCACCAATAGCGCCTTAATAATGTAGACTATGTTGTAGGGTGGAAAGGAGAATATCTTGGTCTTTTTTTTGAGTTTTGACCTTAGGATCTTGAACACATCTTAGTCATTAACATGCTCACAAAATTTCATAAATCTTCACTGTAGTGATCGCATGATTATAGTGTTTGAATGTAGGAAGAATTTCATTTGTTTTACTCCTTTGAGAGGTTCAGCTGACTTTGTTATCACTTTATGTGAGGTTTTTGCCCTACAAAATATTTTAATCTTGTACAATCATGTTGAACATGCAATCAACTCCTTGTTCACAAAATTTTAGAGGTTGGAGAGTGTTGTAGCATTTTCAAATAATTTGTGCAAGGAGTGGAGCTTTGAGGGTTTCCAAGTCGTATTTTTGTTTTGTTTCTTTCTTGAGGAGTTTGACACATGGTTTTAGAATGTGAGTTGAAGCTATCTTTTAATTGGAGGGGTATACAGTGTCTTGAAGTTTTTGAAAATAAGTTGTAATTAGCATGCAGAGCTCTAGTTTTAATGTGGAGCGTAAGACACATTTTTTGTATATTGTCCAACAATGCGTATCTTGGGGTAGAGGGGTTTTCTCGAGGAAAGGGAAGATTTACTGTTATTATTCTTTGTTTCGACAAAATTAAGGATCGTGTGGATATTACGTTCTTGGATCAAGAATCTTTGATTTGAGAGAACGTTGTCCAAGCCATTTGGAAGTCGTCTGACGCGCCTGTTTTCAACAACTATGTTTGAAGATGGCATGAACTTCTTTCTACAAGTTCAATGAAAATAAAAGTTATTGTACCACATAGTTCTTACATTGTGGCATATGTGTTTAAAGTCTTAAAATCCAAAAGTATAAACTGCAAGGATGGGAACGTGTTTGAGATGTGCTTAAACCCAGCTTAGAAGTTATGGTCATTAGGGGGTGAAAAAGAGTAAGCAATCTGGGAATTGGTGTAGGAAAATTAGATTGCGTTGAATATGTGCATGGGGTGAAGGCAATGGTGTATATGTATTTTGGCACTGCTAATTGGAGGAGATAGTCTTTTTCTTTTAAAGAATTAAAAGATAGTCTTGCCTTGATTTTGGACAGAGAGGTAGTCATTGTTATCATGGATGGAAGAGCATCAACAAATAAGCCAAGTTGTGTGCGAGGCACGACAATGGGAGGAGGCCATCCCTTGTCAATTGGGGCTCATGTTCTTTGTGCTGGAAGGGCTCCATCAACTCAACGGTTCAGAGCATCAACATGGTCTGAAATGGATGCGGAGCATCGGGTGATGCTATTGGGGGAGACAAAGGAGCATGTGGGTTGTGGCGTTATAATGGCAGAAATAAAGCCGGGTATGATGTTGGAGGGTGAGACTCTATTTCCATCAGAGGTTGCTATCAAAGTGGTAGAGGTCTTCGATGATTCGTATTGGATCGGGGAACCAAACCATGATCGTTTGGGATCCAGTGTAGGTGCTCTAATGAGGTGGAAGAGGCTTGGAATAATGGATGTGGAGAACATAAGTGACAGGATCACAGAAGATCCTTTTCAATTCTATGAAGGTGGAACAGATGGAGGGAGTGAAATGCGATATGACAACAATCAAGGGGAAACCACTTTTGAGGATGGTCTGAGCACAATACAAGAGGTTGACGTCTCCAATGGAACCGGCCCATTGAGAACTAATGAATTGTGTTGTTCGCCACGGCTTCATGAGGAAGCAAAGGATTGGTGTACTGACAATGTTGTTGAAGGTGAGCGAGAAGTATTGAAGCGGCCATATATTATGAAGAATCGCAAACCAAAGGGGATCAAGGAACGGCAAAGGATTGGTGTACTGACAATGTTGTTGAAGGTGAGCGAGAAGTATTGAAGCGGCCATATATTATGAAGAATCGCAAACCAAAGGGGATCAAGGAACGCCAAAGGGGGGAGTGCTTAGCCATGAAATTATCAATACCAAGTGTTACAAGGGCAATCCGCAAAGGTGGGTGTAAGAGAAATTGTCTTCGAAACTTTTCAGCAAAGCAAGTTCTTGATGAGAGATGTTTGGCTTGGGAGAAAGGTGTGCACGAGGGTCGTAGGTTTTGGTTGTTACAAAGATTGGAGAATTGCAAAGAAACATCTCATAATCATTGCAGGCCATGGTTCAACACCAAAATAGATGGACAACAAGTTTGCAATTCATATTTTGCAATGGGGATAGGATACTCGCGCAGATGGGTGGAGGAACAGAAACGTACTGTACTTGATAGGAACCGAGTGCGACCTATATATGGCAATAGGCACAGACTTCGGGAAAGCAATGGTGTGTCGGCTGCAAGGACATGCTTTGAGGCCTTTATTGAAGAAGCTGGAGATCCGCAACCACATCGGTTTATGAGGCGAAGGTTAGATAAAAAGGTTGTGACTTTGGTGCTTCTTCCTATGAACACAACCAGGGCGGAAGTGTACGATTATGTGAATGCGCAAGCCAAAATAGTGTGTGGAACAGAGGGGAATGCGATCAGCAAGGTGCGATTTGGGAAGTTGTGGCGCTTGGAGTTTCCTCATGTGCAAATCCCTCCATTTTCTAGGTTTTCCAAATGCTCATCTTGTTGGGAGTACAAGTGTGCTAGAGAGGGCACCACTAATACAGACACACGAGCCAAAATAAAGAAGAAGCAAGACGAACACGGGGTACACCAAATGGAAGAGAGACGCGACTATTGGAAGTCAAAGAAAGAGGCCATTCTTGAACCGGACCAACACATGTGTTTGATAGTGGATGGCATGGATCAAACCACAACTATGATTCCTCACATATGGCAATCGGTGAAGAACATGGAGTCAAGATTTGTGAAGACCCATCTGTGTGGTGTATTGGTTCACGGTGTGGGATTGTATGCAGATGTTTGGTTTGATGCACATCATGCTCATGATAGCAATCAAGTGGTAACGTCCATCATGAATGTTGTTGGAGATGTGCATCGAAGACGTGGCGGGCTTCCTCCGACCTTGCGGATACAAGCAGACAATTGTTGCCATGAGAACAAAAACATCTACGTGTTTGCGTTATGCGCATGCTTGGTGGGGCTAGGATATTTTCGAGAGGTGCGCTTGTCCTTTCTACTTGTGGGACATACGCACGAGGACATTGATCAACGATTTAGTATCATATCCAGGACTTTGAAGAAGGGGGACATTGATTCATTGAAGGAACTCTTACAGCTGATTGAAAAGGGAGCTTCAAGCACAGAGGCATTTGTCAAGGTGAGGCACATGGAAAACATTTGGAACTGGAGAGAGTTCATAACCCCATATTTATTGGTTGGAGGTGATGCGTTGGTGGGCATAACCATCCCTCAACACATGAGATTCTTCTTGAAGGATGGAGAACCGTGTGTCCAATACAAGGAAGATTGTCGCCAGGTATGGCAAAGTTCAGATGGATATAGATGTCTGGCAAGACTACCCATAGTTGGGGAGAAGCCGAAGTTTGCTGAAGTGAGGGGAGAAGATGCAAGAGAAATAAAGGCCTTGAGGGACTTCATAAGGTACAAAGAACTAGCCGTGAGACTTTTTCGGCACGTGGATAAGAATATGGACGCCATTGAAGAAACAAAAAAATTGATCACATATCTTACAGAATTCCCGAAAAGAGAACGGAGAGAAGCAGAAGGAGATCCGTTTTGGCCTGATGAATTTGTCACAGCTTCTCGGACAACGGAGCCACGTACATCACAAGCAACAACTTCAGTGATTTCAAATAATGTTGAAATTGAAGACGATCCGGTGCTATCGACTCTTCCAGACGCAGTACCAAGAGGTTATTTTGGACCAAAGAAGAACAAGCCATCTACAGCGGCTGTGAAGAGAGCTCGTGCAAGCCAGAAGAATGTACGTTTGGGCAGAAGTGTTCTACCTCACAATGCTATTGGATAAGGTGATCCATTTCCAGCCTTTGATCCTTTCATAGACATTGAACTTGGACACTTTGTTGCCTTATCTGTGACCCAGGATGATGTCCTAGCAGGAGCACCTTTCTTCTTGGATAAGGTTACATAATTCAAAAACAGAAACAATCCAGAGGGAGAGATGAAGGTTGTGTGGTATTGGCCGAGAGTGAAGGCAGGAAGAAGGGATGAAGAAGGAGAATGGCATCAACGATACAACAATTGTCCTCATGCAATTTGGGAGCCTTCGTACGAAATGTCAGATTGGGTACCCATTGAAACAGGTTGGATATCGTGGATGCATACAACCAAGAGTAACAAGAAGGGAAAGGTCGTGGAGTCTCATTGTAGTGTACATGGCGTACGGACAGAGAAAGGGATTCGTATACCGGAACCTATGAGAGCACATCTGTTGGACCTCATGGCACGGCAGGATGAAGAAGTGGAGAATGACTCTATAGCCAATCAGGTGGCGTGCTGAAGATGAAGTTATAATTTTTTATGAAAAGGTGTAGCTTATACTTGTATATTTACTACATCATCCGTTGTATATAGTATATTGTTACATATTGATATGTGCATATTTGAAAATATATACATATCTATAATTTGTAGACATCCATATGTCTATAAAAAAAATATATATATATATGTCTATTAATATATGTACATAGAAAAATAGAGAAGAAAATTGTATTTAGAAGGATATAGAAAATGGTATGTAGACGAGAATATATGCATATTATTATATATATATATAAGGAAATAGAAATCTACGTATCATATATAAGACATAATCTAGCGATGTTAAGTTCCTGATCGTGGATTTATCTTAGTTTTAGGAAGAGTAGATCAAAGTTGTAATTTTTTTTAGTATGCAATGATATAATATAAAAAATGACATGAAAGTGGTTGCATAAGTTGCAAGATGTATGGAGAACAATTGAAAAAAGTGATGTTGTGTCTTACCTTAAATTAAACAATGGCTTTTATGTATGTGGTTACCAATGTCCTATATCTCCGCACTTCCAAAAAAAATTCATGGTTACATTGATTTGGATGAGTGAACCATATGCAGCGAAGGAGTGAAGTAAAATTGGCCAAGTGCATATTTAGTGAATTCCATGTTATTACTCTTTGCCAAAAATATTACTTGACCACATCATAACATCTTTCAATATAACTCACACGTATTTTTCCTCACCAGTAACTTGCTCTACTCAAATAGCTAAGTTTTACTCACCATTTAAAAGAGACAAAATTTTTGGATCTATGGAACAAGCATTTTCTTACAAATGGAAAAGAATAGGCTATGCTCACCCACATAACAAAACAGATACCCAGAAAGCTATACACTGGGCTAGACTTGCAGCAGAAAACAATCCAAACACCATTACCATAATAACTACTCCCGACAACAACTGGTACCATAACCTAACACTACATAAAGGCCCCTATCCAAACACACATGTTGTTACATACATACCAGCAGATACAATAACATATGAAGAACCAACAAAACCACCCGAATTTACTAAAACACGAATAGAACCTTCTGCTCTTCACATATTATGTGTACACCATAAAAACACTAGTGTTGGAAATAATGAACAAATCACCGACCTAACCACAATTTTTAACAAACTCCAAATCCCTCAACCATACATACAAATTGCCCCGCCAACACAACTAAATACACAAGTTAACAAAAGCAAAGAATGGAACACACTCACATATCCAACAGACAACTTAGTCACAAACTACAATACAACAACAATTCCTAACTTCATAAATGATAAACAACCCAAATTCTTATCACAATACTGCTACTATATTGATGGCTCATTTCTCCCACCAAAAGATATGGGCGATCATTGGACTCGTGAAACTGCAGGATATGGAATATACAATCAATCCAAAAATATAGAACTAGCCATAAGACTCCCAGGTTTACAAAACATATTTAGAGCTGAAACAATGGCAATACACACAACCCTACAAATTATTACATCCAAATACCCTGATGAACCTGCACACATTTTCACAGACTGTTTAAATGGCCTGTACAATATCCAAACACAACTCAAACATCCCACCCAACATAATAACCACCCGGACAAAACCATTCTACAAGATATAGTAACACTTTTGCAACAAAGAACACAACCTACATCATTGTACAAAGTACGAGCTCACGCAAATATAGATGGCAACGAAAAAGCTGACGAACTAGCCAAACAAGGTAGAGACAAAGATTACGACAATGCAGCCCTACCACATGAATTTGCACATTCTACACCATATTACTTTCAAAGAGACTGGTGGCATTCTATGGACGAAATCCCAGATAAAGGCCCTATAAGATTCCTTGAAAAGCATATTATTAAACATGACAAAGAACATAACTTAACAGACATTGCAACAAATTTCCCCAATGTAAATAAATGGATAAGTAACACTGACATTGACAATAAACTATCCAATGAATTTTGGACTAATAAACAGGTAACATACTCCCAAAAAACATGCCTACTAAAACTAAGACATGGTCAATATATGGGCAATGCTAGAAAACAACTATTTTTTGGTAGAGAATTATATCCATCAATCACATGCTCAATATGCGACTCCCAAGATCCAGACACATGGTTACATGTACTGCTAAAATGCAAGCAACACCATATACATGCGCTTAGAACAAAAAGACACAATAAAGCAGTTTGGGAAATTAAAAAACTACTAGTCTCATCAAAAAATTCAAGATGTTATACCCTCATGAATGCGGGCACATGTAATGATAAACCACCAGAGAATACAGTCCCTCCATGGCTACTACCATGTACATGCGTACAACAAAGATGCCAATGTAATGCACGACTAAAACCAGACCTACTATGCATAAAAGGACTACCCTGCCAATCAAACCCCCCTACATCTCCCAACATCAATTTAAAGGTACAATTTATAGAATTCATATACTGTAATGACAGATTCTCACCGGATACCATTGAGAGAAAGATAGAAAAATACCAACCTCTCATCAACAATATTATCAACAAAGGTTGGATAGTTGAACCACTAATAGTAATTACAGCAGGTGCCAGAGCATCTACACACATCCCTCCTATGAAAATCCTAAAAACCAAACTCAAAATATCAAAGAAACTTATAAAAAATACATTTAGAGAAATAAACACAATTGCTATACACCATGCCATGTCCATAATATTACACAAAAGAAAAATAGAAAGTGGAGAGCCACTATCAACAGGCGTACAACCACCATAAATCCAACTACTAAAAATTAAAATTAAAAAAAGAAAAAGAAAAAAAAAGAAGTAGTGAAATATAACCACCTCTATGTATAATAGTAACCTTGTCACAATATAGGGGCCCAAGTTGTTGGAATTTCCTGCCCCTCTAGCTCGATAGCGCTGGATGATCGTAACGATGCTCAAACGAGAACAACGGGAACCGACCCCGGACCACCGCTACAACACAACCATGTATTTTCCAAACAACCTGGCAATGTCAACAATGTGACGACCAACGAAACCAACCCTCTACTTTTATACAACATAATACACCCCAAACAATCACTTTACAGTGTACTGGTTCTTGGTTTCTGTTATACAGTGTCCACCCTGAGAGGGGTTAGTAGTCCTATACCACTCTTGTTATGTCCTACGGGCATTTCATCAAGGGTAGGTCGAACGGACACTATATTCACGCCAACCCATAGGGGTTCTGGTGTTCTTCTTCTTCTTAGCATTTTTGAAAGGTTGTCATCCCATAGATGAATTGTTTATTTGTCTACTGCAAAATGTGGTTGATCATCCCTCAAGAATTGAATTAAGCAAGTAAAAAAATTTCGCCTTTGTAATGATTTATAGTGGCCTAAAAATCACCAAAAATAAGATTTCTTTTTACTTTTTCCTATGTGATATATCAAAGTTTCCCTCTTTCCTTTTAGAAATAATCTTGGATGAATTCATAGTGGTAGTAAGGTAGTTATACCTAGAACCGCCAAGTTAAGCAATGCATATGTATAGAAAGCCCTAACAATATTACATTTATTTTTGAGTAGTAGCCAATAGACTTAAAAATTCAACCCAAGTGATTTTATATTTTTCCACTTAAATGTAAATTAGTTATGATTTTTCAAAGATCCATGTGAAAAATGTTGGGTCACCGTCAGTAGGTGGGGGCCATGACCCTCCCACAAATGGCCTAACATCGCATGCATAACAACTAAAAACCGGCAATGAGTCAACCTTAAACTAATTCTAGAAATATTCCATTTTCTCCACTCTTGCATGTACAATAAGTCTAGAAGATCCCATTTACCTAAAACCACCAATTGTGCATCCAATTCATGCCACCCTAGCCTTTTCTCCCGCCATTAAAAATAGAGAGTTGGTTACATGTGCATATAGTGGCGGTTTTTGGTGAAAAAGTAGCTGGCGGCCATGGGATATTGGCGGATTTAGGGAGGCTTACCTTATAGTATCTAACTAACTTAAAGCAACTTGGTTTTATTTTCTTCTTTTTGTATTCTAATCTTTCAATTCATATTTCTAATTATCTATGCACAATATTTCTAAAATGTCATGTGGTATAAAAAAATGTCATAAATGATGAAAAGATGTTGAGACAAATAGAAGAAGAAGAACGCCAGTTCCCGGAAGAGGACCGGCGTGAATAAAGCGTCTATTCGTTCCACTACTAAGACCAAGTCCACCGGACAGGGATGAGACAAATAATTATAGTATCATCTTGAAAAGCGCAACATTAGGCATAATTATTAATGGTGGCCAAAAAGGGAGTTTCAAGTACTATTTACAAGACAATTATTGACGTAGTATTGGTAAAAACTTTACATTTACTAAGACCCCTTTTTCTAACCACCAAAATTAAGCATGTGCCTTAAAGGATGAGAGGTGGGGAACAAGTTTACAAGTAAGTGGGTTTTGTCATTACTTTTAGTCTAGGTGATGTCAGCCTTTGTTGTAAGACTTATAATTTGTTAGTTACAGCATATTATATGGAGATTCCTTAGTGTCCATAAGCCGAGATGGCTGGTATTCTATTCAAATTCAGGCATTTGATTACTGCACACTCAGTATTACTAGTACACTAAAAATTGCATTTAGTGTACTAACACCAATAGTGTACTTACCCTAGTACACTAATTGCAAAGAAGTTGACAAATAGTGTTTGCCGTCCATGGCATTCATGATACTCCCAATCAACCTTTTTGTGCCAATCAAAATAAAATGAACTAAAATGACACCCCTAATCAACCACCTACCGGTCGCCATGCCATAATAGAATAAAATGCTTCCTTTTGAAATGTATATTTTATGAAAAGGTTATTTTCTCAAAAGTTTATTTTTTCAAAAAAAATCTTTTTTCAAATGGTTACTTTTTCAAAATGTAATTTTATTCAACTGGTAAAATTTTGAAATGTATACTTTTTCAACATGTTACTTAATGAGAAGGTTACATTTTCAAAAGGTTATTGTTTCAAAAGGTTACTTTTCAAAAGGTTACTTTTCAAAAGTTACTTTTCAAAAGATTATTTCTCAAAAGTTACTTTTCAAAACGTTACTTTTCAAAATATTATTGTTCTAAAAGACTACTTTTTAAAGGGTTACTTTTTCAAAAAGTTTAATTTCCATAGGTTACGTTGTCTAAATGTTGTTTTTTCAAATGTTTTCTTTTCAAAAATTTCCTTCTTCAAAAGATCACTTTTTCAAAAGTTTCTTTTTTCAAATATTTTCTTTTTCAAAATTTTCCGTTTTTATAGTTATCATTTTCCAGATCTTTCCTTTTTCAAATGTTTGTTTTTATTTAAATTCTCATTCTTTTCAAACCTTAGTTTCTATTTTCCAATCTCTTTCTTGCGGATGTTTTTATTTATTTTTTAGATTGCAAATTCACTTTCCTTCCATATCTATGTTCTCTTTTCCCAACTTTTTCTCTCCGAATTGTTTTTTTCTCTCAACTGTTGGTGTTTCTAAATTGTTCTTTTTTCAAAGTTGTTGATTTTTCTATGTTGTTTTTTTCTTCAAATTGTTGTTTTTTCCAATTTTCTCTCTACAAGTTTTTTATTTTCGCTTCTTCACTTTTGATACTCCAAATAATTCTCTTCTACTTTGGATACACTAATTGAGCATGAGTAGAATTTTTTTTAATTCCAATCTTTACAGGAATTCCCAAATAGTGTAGTAATTGGCATTTAATATATCATTCTGCCACTACACTAAATGCGTAGTTTGGTGTCACCAGATCGACTGCGGGGCGCATGCGGCGTCAGCTCGTAGGAATCTAACCCACGAGCTCCGCCATCGCAAACTCCACGGCCGTGGCGCTGGTCTCGGTACCCGCGTGGAGCAGGTCTTGCCAGAAACAAACAGGGTTTGAAAACTAGCCATGATTTTCAGCATCAACGATTGGTTGTGCGTTCAAACGAATGCTCGGAATGAAGATTCGCACCATGAGAATCAGAGTCAGGTGCTTGTCAGGGAGGATGTCGCCATCTTCAAGGGGCGATTGCAGCAGCACATCAAAAAATCTGGCACATAACTAGTACTCGAGCCCTCGTCGCCTTGGAGCCTTGATGGTACAGCTCTAGTTGCCTTGGCTCTTTGTTTGCGGCTCTCAAGCTCGAACACCCTGTACCCAACGTCGAAGATGGCGTCCCGGAGATCCTCCAGCTTCTTCTTACACCTGCAGCGTGGTGACGAAGGCCAAGTACGGCACGAAGTCACTAGTGATCACGAACTCGCCAACCAGCTCGAAGAAGCGAGCAATCATGCCGTCGAAACGCTCCTTCTCTTTCTTGCTGGCGGCCTTCTTTCCGAAGTATCTGACGTGAATTCCATAATTCAATTCAGAAAGGCTTCATTCAATAAATCGGCGCTTTTCACATTGCCAATTGTTTTGGACCTCTCTTTGACGGATGTAATTTTTTCCATCCCTACTTCTTCAGACACGCACGGGCACCTCTGCAGGCGAGAACTTATGAACACCTGCAATTGATCTCCGTCGATGTGGTCTGCGAAATGGCTCGTCTTTTATGATCAGTAGAGCTCGGTTGAGTCCTTGACGTGAAGCTTGTTTAAAATGAACCACATGCTATATCCGTACGAGAGCAGCATTTCTTGCAATGCATAACCTGGTTGAGGAATTGTAGTCTGCTCCAATGTCACATTGGGGAGAAGATGAGGACAACCAACACAGTAGAAGCTGATCAGTAGAAGAAATGAACTGTGTGTCATGACCGTAGTTGCGCTAGCCACAAACAATGTGAAGAAATTTAAGACGTTTCAGGAAGCATATTTGTCGATCCCATGGTCGAGAGAAAGATGCACCTGAGATACAAGTAAACTAGTTTGGATAATATTCAACACGGGGCATATTATGACCGGTAAACGACTTGTAAATGCTATAAGTTTTTATTTTAAGTGAATATTTTTACCAACTATGTTTATAATGATCCTTTTATTTGAATACCTTTTATTTGAATACTATAGAGAGTTGTGCTCTTGGTAAAAATTGGCATCAAGTGTAAAAACTTATTGCATTTACAAGTCATTTACCGGGCACTACACTAAAAGTGATATTTAGTGTAGTCCCTGCGAGAAGAGGGCATGATTGACTCATGAGAAACTTAAGAGAGTAGAAGATTTCTCCAATGATCTCCAACGCTCCCATTGATTTGGAATATAATATTTCTACTTGTGTTGCAACATAGATAACTAGGTGCATTGTACAGAATTGGAAGCTTTGCTACAAGATGAGTATTTGAATATACAATTTAAAAAAGCTTTCCATGTTCCACATTCTCTGTGCATAGAGTGGCATTCGGCAGACCTCCGAGCCTTTGGAGATTGAATTTATGAGAGTAAATAGAGTTTTCTTGAAAGTGTCTTTCTCTATTCTCCAAAGCAGGGTGAGATTTAAATACGACAATATTTGCAAGGTGAAAATTCTCACCCTCTATATTTTATGGACCACGTGCATGGAACAAGCTAATGTAAGCAAATTAGTAATTTGGAGTCACCAATGCCACCTTGCATCTATGTTTGGACGGTGACTGTGCCTAGATGATTAACCCTGCAGCATGTTGGTTGGCTGACAAAGGACCATAATTTATGGAATAAACCCCAAAGTTAATCAAATCACCATGTTTCTCAAAAACAAGTGGACTTTTAGGTGTACAACCCCTATTAGCGTTTTGGGGTGACAGTCAGGGTTTAAACCCCGAGTACTTTGAGGGAAACTCCAATGGCCCAAGTGGAGAAAACGAAGCATTGGTTGCAATAGGCATATATGAAGACTCCATATTACACTAAACATTGAATATAGTGTAGAGGGATTATCGATGTAGATCAGGGTTGTTCTGGGGACCTCCCCGTCCGAAAGACCGGGAAGACCGCTCGTCCGTCCGTTAAGGGTTAGGGGAGGTCCGTTATGGGTCAACTTAGGGTTGACCACCCGGAAGGTTAAAATGGTTTTACCTCGTCCACTAAGCATGCCACACGTCTGACACGTCACCAAATTATTCAAAGAATAAAACTGACATGGAGGGTTAAGGGTCTTCAAGTTTAGGTTGCAGGCATTTTGGGGCGTGAATGTCTCGGGGGGGCGCGGATACATCCAAGAGGGGGCGCGGACGCGTCCAGGGGAGGGCGCGGACGTCTCTAGGGGGCCTGGACGTCTAGGAGGGCGCGGACGACTGGAGGGGGCCTGGACGTCTAGGAGGGCGCGGACGACTGGAGGGGGCCTGGACGTCTAGGAGGGCGCGGATGACTAGAGGGGCGCGGACGTCTAAGGGGGGGCCCGGACGTCTCCGGGGGGGGGCGCGGACGTCTTCAAAGGGGCCCGGACGTCTCGGAGGGGAGTATTCGACACGAATGCGTAGATGGGGGGCTGGCTTCCCCTTCCTTTATTCCTCCCAAACTAAAACTAGTCATACAACCTTTTCATCGCAATTATAACACATAGTTAACAACATCAAGATTTATTTCTATCATGCAAGTGTACAAACAATGCCACGTAGGCAATCAAAATGTTCAAAAATTGCTCTATAACTACGCCACTACAATGTACATCTAAAACAATTGTCGGGGACTTTGAAGTTGTAGGAGGGACCGAGGAAATATGCTACAACTTGAGCAAGTGATGGCCTCTTTGTGGGGTCTTCGTGAACCAAAGCATCCAACTTTGTTGAGAATGCTGTGGTGTCCATGGTATTCTTGAAGAGGTCTGGACACTCCTCGCCTTGCCATATAATTTTTGCCAAAAAACCGACCGCATATGCATCAGATTCCATTGTATATGGATGCAACCTCTTCATGCGTTCCAAATTGCGCTCCTCGTCGTTTGGTCCCCCAAATACAAAAAACAACTCCGGGGCGACATACCGCTTCTGTTCCTTCATTTCCCGGCATCGATCTTCATCTTGGAAACCAAAATACGAGGCCTTGTTTTCTACAATTCGGCTTGCCATCCCCAATCACCCACTCCAATATATACTTTCTCCACATCCTCCGGTGGAAAGTGGAGTAGAACATTTGACGGTGTTAAATCATTGTGGATGATTTTTGCCTTATGGACTAGGTCCATTACATATATGAGAGCCCAAGCCAACATTGCTTTGTTCTTTCGAAAGGCAACAATTTTTTTGCTCTGCTCGATGGTGAGATGTTTTATTTTCATTACTTCCTTGTTGATCATTGCCTCAGACGCCAAGCTATTGAATTTTTGTAAGCTGGGAATGCTATCACTGTTCCACCACAATGAATAGGCTTCTATGCTATTTGAATGAATAGCCCAAAACTTAATCACACCTGGATGTTGAACGGGGCAAACTAGAGCCACAATTGAACGTTGTTCATGCTTTTCACGTTCAGTTTTAGCCATTGAAAGTTTGCCCGCAAATTCAATGTGGATTGGAATATCTGGCATACCTGTAATCCATACTTTTCACACTTTGCCGTATCCTCCTAGAGAATCAAACCCAGACAATGGCACAATCTTTGCCTTCTCTGGAATCCACACTACTCCCAAGTGCATGTGTTGTTCCATCGCCGCCTTCAACACTTGTTCATTCCAAGGCATGCATTTTTTATTGCATCTTCAATGTTTTCCACATTCTTTTTGAACTCACTTTTGTTTATCAAGAAACTGAGCATCTTCATCGCTCCTCGCTGCTCCCCTCGCTATTATTACCACGCATTCAAACACATGCGTGATGTTTGTTGTAGCTGTGCTGACTTGTTGTGCCATCCATTTTGAAGCATGAAAATACTTGTTCATGAAATCCATAAACTGCTCAGATTGAGCAAGTTTGCTCCAAAATTCACGTTCCAAATCAGCCTGTAGCTTTTAAAACCCCCGCATGTCCATAATCCAAAAATGATTATTCAACATATCTCGTGTACGAATACGATAGTAAGTGATGGTCACCTCTCGAATGAAATGTGTCTATTCCTTTGGTGGATATTCTTCATCTTTCTTGTTGGCGCAAGTATTCTTCTTCTTCTTCCCCCCGGAGCCGGAAGAGAGAATTGAACCAGTTCCCGATTCTGATCTTACGCGGCTCATGGGTCCATCGCCTCCGGAGCATCCAAATCTTCATACATGGGCCTTTTGCCAGATCCTTGCCGTAAAGACATCCTGAAATAGTTCCTGCAAAAAAATAAAATAAAATCTCCCCTTCCAAATCTGAACATTCCACAGTAGTTCCAAGCAAGACACGCGTTCACACGTCAAGACAAGGAGCCACTATGGAATGGAACGAAGTTGGCCCAAACTCCTTGAACTTTATATACTCGTCCACGCCCCCCCGGACCTGTCCACGCCTCCTTGAACCCGTCCGCGCCCCCCCCCAACCCGCTCGTATCCCCCTGGATCCGTCCACGCCCCCCCCCCGGACCCGTCCACGCCCCCCCGGACCCGTTCGCGCCCCCCCCAACCCGTCCGCGCCCATCCCCAACCCGTCCGCGCCTCCCCGTACCCGTCCGCCTGCCCCCCCCCCCCCTCGACCCGCTAGCGCCCCCTGCCCCCACCGGTTCGCTCTCCGTTTGCCCCCCGTTCAACACTTCAAGTCTACACCACTACACTAAATATCACTTTTAGTGTAGTATACACTAATTGACTTATAATTGCTATAAGTATTCACTCTTAGTGAATCTTTTTACCATATGTATCCACAATGATCCGCCTCTTTCAGTAGTATAGAAAGTTGTGCTCTCAGTAAATTGATTCATTAAAAGTAAAAAGCTATAGCACTTCAAAATCGTGTAGTGTGGATACACTAAAAGTGATATTTAGAGTAGTCTTTACTGTAAAAAAGTCCTTAGTGTCAAAATAAGTTTCCTCCCCAATAAAAATTTCCACACATTGTTAAGCAAGAGGGCCTTTCCATCTCACCTCCGAGCCTTATACACTAAGTTCCTTCATCATAGAAACTTGTAGTTTATCTCTAGTTTCTTTTATTTTATATTCCAAAAGAAAACTTTCTAATCCAATAGTAGACTCTCTATTCCAATAGTAGACTTTTTATTCCAAAAGTAGACTTTCTATTCCAACAATATACTTTCTATTCCAATAGTAGACTTTTATACATTCCACTACG
>OZ020525.1:14809183-14902149 GCA_963971425.1 Bryoerythrophyllum caledonicum | reverse complement strand
CCGGACGTTCGGGCCTCCCCAGACGTCCGCCCCCCCCCCCCCCCCAAGACGTCCGCGCCCCCTCCAAATTTGAAATGCCGATGTGGCCTTTCAAGTCGTCCATGTCACCAATCGCTTGTCCATGTCATCGTATCACTTTAACTTTTCGTAAATTGTGAAAAAAAAATTCACCGCAGTAATTTTGGCTCCTCCACTCAATGTCCAATTTTTCTTGGAGACCGCCCGGTCCGTCCGTCCGAATGTCCGTCCAGTCCGCAATATTTGGGCCATGTCCGTACTTTATGACAACCCTGATGTAGATCACCCACACTAATTTCCATCAAAGCATGTGCATGCCAAGTTCTGATTGGGTATTTGTTCTCAAGCAAGTGTGTGTCAGTCAACAATTGCATGTAAATTTTCAATTAGTGTAGGAAATTTTAAATAGCCTAGTCTACACTATATTCAGGGAATGGTGTAGTTAACTCCCTTTAGAACAGCCTTGTTTGTTCCGTCTGCTAGAAGGTGCTATTTTAAGCGGTTGTTATAATGGAAAGGGTGGATTATGACTGTTACATGTAAGAGATGTCATGTGAGGTGATAGTTCGGCTTGATGGATGTGGTTGTAAGAGGAGATTGTTGTTATAGAAAGCAAATATTTATTCTAGACCGCGTGCGATAATAAAATTGTTGTTGTATTAGATGCTTTTGTAAAGGGTGCGGACTGTAATCCGACCATAGTGTGTGGAAATAAAATTGTTAACCCTTGATGGACCTGGACGACTATGTTTATAGGAAAGAGAATATCAAAAACTTGCTAATATAAAGCATTCACAAATGTATGATCTTATTCTACTTCTAATTGTAGGATCTTGTTTACAAACTGTAGGTCTCAATTTCTATATGTAGTTTTTGACCACATGGAATGGAAGATTACAACATTTAAGACAGATTCAATGGTCTTTGTGCACCCTGATTCCACAAAGTTAGCGCTCTAAATTTTATTTGATAAAATGAACTTCTTACACTATGCAAACTTGCTACTCTTTACCATCACAATCTATATGATGTAAGGTACTTGTTCCAAAATATTTAGGCTTATTAAAGGTGTATAACACATGTAGAACAGTTCTGCAACAAAAAGAGGTCCAAATTCACCCAAAACATCTTGTCTTTTTGTGATCTCAAATTTGTAGTACATGATACATAATAGTACGCGTAACGCAATATATAGTTTATGATGTTCGCAACATATATAAACTCAATATACACAACATGTGGTAATTTTTGCTAAAATAACAAATCTCTCAAGCTGAAACATCTTGAAATTTCATTTCAATGCCGCTATTATTGCAAGTTTTACTTAAATTGTTCTGGGTCTTTTCAAGATGTGTTCAATGTGGCAGACCACGGAAATACTTGTTTACATGGATCGTCTCTTGTGACTAATAGTATAATGGTGTTGAATTTAGAGTGTCAAAAATAACTCCATTTGTACCAATAAGCTTGTCTTGCGATCTGATCCAAAATAAGATCTGATAATCAAATAAAAAGCAACCGAATTTTAGATCACTTACCACTAGGCACCAAAAACTGGGAGCATTGTTAACAAAGGCTCTGTTAGCACTGTGTAAGCTAAGATACAAAGCCACCGGTGCGGAGATCTCCTTTGAAGATAGAGAGGATCAACGCTCTAAACAAAGTACCTGCAATTTAGAGGATGGAGGAAACATTTCCGTATGTCTTCCTATGTCTAAGTATAATACTCAGACGTATGATATTCACAGATGTGGGTTGTACAGTCCCCGGCAATATGTCTTGTAACCTGACATGCATTCTCACAGTCCACACCTTGTGACGTTTGGGTTTGTAAATTACATCACACAAATGATGTGAGCAGGATATTGCAAGATCTGGGTAGATAAGACCTATCCAGATAAGTGATGATTCACGAACTTCCAAAAATAGAAACGTCATGAATGAACACGTTCAGTTCGTGGAGTTGCTTGGTTACTTAAGAGAATACATGTTAGTGATAGAATCACTAGAGAGGACAGATTTGAGTGATTTCTATGTTGCATTTGTGGTTGTGAGGATTGGCTTGAGTAAACCCAATGTTTTGGTGGTTGATTTGAGTACTCATTACCTAGACGTTTTGGTAGTAAAGCTTTCAGTTTTGCTGTAGTAGTGTGTATGCAACACTGTTAGTCACTCTTGCTTCAAGAATTGTGTCCAATTTAGTGTGTGACTTTTCATTGACACTATGACTGGGAAGTACTTGACTGAAGTAGAACAAGCCACGATAGTTGGGATGAGTAAAGGTGGCATGTCTATGACTCAAATTTCAGCCGAAGTTGGGAGACCAAAAGCTACAGTTTCAAGAGTTCTAAAGAGGTATCGTGAACGTGGCACATTGGGACCTGCAGACAAGTGCGGAAGACCACGGAAATTGACAGATGCTGACGTGCGAATTCTCAAACGGGAGCTTGTGAAGAATCGTCGTGTACCTCTTGCCGAACTTGCAGGTAATATGTCTATACAAGTTGGTGTTAGGACCTTGCGGAAAGAGTTGCATGAACTTGACATTAACAATCGTATAGCAATTAAGAAACCGTTTCTTAATGTTAAACATAGGGCAGAGAGGTTGGCCTTTGCAAGAGAATACTTGGATTGGACAGTTGAAGATTGGAATAACGTCATTTGGACTGATGAGGCATCTTTTGAAGTTGGCAAGCATTCACGTACAATTCGTGTATGGCGAACTGCTTATGAAAAGTATCAATGGGACTGCTTAGCGCCGACTTTTAAATCTGGGAGGACTTCAATTATGGTATGGGGTGCTATTATTGGCTCTAGCAAGTGTTATTTGGTGTTAATTCCTTCAGAAAAATGCACTGCTGAAGATTTTGTAGAGGTAGTGTATGAGTCTGCACTACAACATTATTACTACCACCATGACAACTATGAGTGCCTCATTTTGATGGAAGATGGTGCACCAGTACATCGCAGCACTCTTTCAAAACTTTGGAGGGAAGAAGTTGGAATACGGAAACTTAAGTGGCCAGCAAACTCACCTGATCTCAATCCTGTAGAGAAATTATGGAAGCAATGCAAAGATCAAGTGCAACTTAAAAATCGGCCAAGGAACAAAGACGAAGTGTGGGCTTCAGTGAATAGGACATGGGAAAATATATCTCAAGAGGCTATTAGCAAGCTTATTTCCACAATGCCAGATCGAATGCGAGCTGTTGTGCAAGCCCCTGGTGGTAGTACTCGATGGTAGGGGGTACATGACTTTGGTGTAGTTTAGTGGATAATTTGTAGCAAGAGAGCTGAAATTGTTGTTGCAGTAGGCTTCTACAAGCTAGTAGCTTTCCAATGATATGCTGAATGCTTGTTGTTACTCTAAAATTTTGAAGTTATATATATTTATTTTTTCTCCTGTGAGTGTGTGTCGGAAACCAAAAGTCCAAAGGTTACAAGACATATTGCCGGGGACTGTACATACCTTCAGAGTACTGCACTAAGTATACTATTTGTTCCGGTTTGCGTCATATTGGGAATTTTGGCAATAGTTCACATATATTGGCGGTGCTTTCGTGAGGTGTGGTGTGGGTTTAGTAGCAATGGAAAGAGTCTAGCATGGAAAAATTGGGCAGGCTAAGGAAGCTTTTTGCTGTGAAGGAGCCTTGTTTTTAATAAAGTTGTTTACACAGCTATTTTACCATCGATCAGCGCGTCGTTAACAAGGAGGCCAGCATGCTCACTAAAAAGCACATACTCATTTGTATCATTCTGTTGTGTTGTGGTTTCAGAGCCACCACAAGTGACAAGCTTGAAGAGCACGTGTTTGGATGTCCAATTACAAAGACGTCTTGAACTTTGTCCATGGCCCTCGTGGATACAAGGCTACCGTGCATCACTTGGCACACACATATTTTGCCAACAAGGACAACAGAATCACAGACTCTGGTCTGAAGTTGAACAAGGTACAACTCTGCAACTTATTTCACTTGTTGTGGTACATGAATAGACATGTTTGGATGTCCTTGGTTATTAAGGTAAGCCTCCCCATAACCAACGCCTATAAAATTGGTGTATATCCAACCCTCTTCCATCCCATTACCACCAACTCACCTCCAAATGGAGGTTTACTATTAGTCAAGACCCTTACTTTTGGTCGTTGGTTATGGGGGTACCTACTGTTGGCCACCCACTAAACATGGCTAAAAATTCATAACTAATTCAGTTTTCATCGAAAAAGTATGAAATCACTTGGGTTGGAATTGTAATTCTATTGGCTATCACTGAAAAATATTAGTATAATAATATCCTCTCTATATTTGCACATTCCTTAACTTGTCGGTTTTAGGGGGGCTTACCTTATATCCCATATAGTTAGGCATTGGGTGCGTGGAATCACTAGTAAATGAAGCCAAAGTGTCACGGAGCCTACCGTAAGGTAATGTTTGTAATACCGTACCCCAAGGTCTAGTTCAACAATCTTGTGTTGAAATAATTATTTTTTCCTCGCACAGTGGTTCGGACTTAATGGGTATCACCTAGATATTACACAAGTATCACATAGATATTACATGAGTATGATCTTGGCATCACATGGGTATCACCTTAGACAAAATGTATATATTTTCCAAGAAATTCGGACACTGTACATTTTGAATTAATTATGTACGAAGTAGACCTCCACGTAGGGTAATGAAAACCATGTTGCAAAGGTTGATACCTTTACCACTCGATGAAGTGGGAATGGTCCAATTATTACAGCTTGTAAGCATCAACCATCAGATCATTCCACTCGGTGATCAACCCTACAGTTTTTCATAACTCTCAATAACCATCAATGATCAGTCATGTCAATACTCTTATTCAGAAAACCTGGCTATACTACAGCGTATTGTTAGACGACACTATGAACCTACTGCCCTGGTATGCCTATTATTAGAAGATCCAAACAGCATCATAGAATTAACCATTCATGGTGTTACACATTAGCAATGGTTGGTTAAGTCTTCCTGCAGCAGAGATGATTCTTTAACTGTGTGTAGCTGTAGGCAAGTATTGAAAATTGGAACATGGCCTTACACCATGACCATAGACCACTGCGACTGTTAGGTGCATATGACTACTGCATATGGCATTTGCTGAAAGTGATATTTGTGCCGGTCAGAATATAGATCCATAGTGGTTTCCAATGGTCATAAAAGAATCCATCTAACGTCAAAATACCTTAAACCGACACTTAACCCTGAAGCGACCCTACAGACCTCGTCAGAACCGATTTCTTCCTCTCTTTTGTTGTCATAATTTCTGTCAGAAATATTCCAAGTCTATTCCAAGCCCACCAATGAATGCAAGGATGGAGCTGGATGGAGCTGGCGGTTTGGTGGGATAGAGGTGACGGTTTAATGTGCTTTTAAGGTTTGGTTTTGTCACTAAACCTGGTCGCTTTAGGGTTGATTGGAGGAAACCCACTTTCTTTCTTTTTTCTCACAATCTACAACGTTGTTTTCAAAAAAAAATTCTCTCACAAATCAGAACCTTATTTCTCTACCCAAGCATATTTTTTTTGCAATTAAATCTCAACTTTTGAAACACAAAATCACTAAAGTGTCGGTTTAAGGTATTTTGACGTTAGAGGTAACTTAGAGTGTGCACTTCTCGACTGATATACATGTGATACTAGTTTCATACTGTGTAAAAGACACAAAAAAATTGAAAAAATAAACCTTGTTAGGTGGCCTGTCCAGAGAATACTGTAAACTTGTGTGTCGGTAATTATGTGACTACTATTTTCTTGGCACACTTGGTCCTTTAGGGGTGAATGGACATGCGACCATCTGTTCGCATGTCCAACAAGCCCATGTGTGTCTTGGTTGTAGATATTTGAACATTTTCATAAAATTCAGGGGATAGAATATGTCCGACCAAAATAAATAACGGACACGTCCGTCATGTCTGTAAAATTTGTTAGGGACAACTGAGAGCGAACATTACTACACAGAACGATCTTTTATTTGCAGGGTGCATAATATTATTGCTAGTACATTCTTAGGAGCTGCAGAAAACGGTCCGGATAACTCAATCATAAGCAATTGAATAAGAGCCTGGGGCGTACTTCTAGCGAACCCCTGATTATTGACATTAATCATTAATATTGGAGTGTAATATGCAAGCTATGCAGATAGCATGTTAGAGTACGATCTGCATAGGTTGCATGGTAACTATGATCTTACACATGGCTGAGCACTTTGCGAGAGGCCGGCAGAGTGGTGGCGACTTGGAGGAGCGAGCGGCGGCGACAGTTGTTGAAGGAGAGGTTGCCGCCGTAGTTCGCGACGCGGCGCTGCACGTTGTAGAGCGTGGTGCCGCCGAGTCTGCCGTCCGCCTTGGTGCACTCCGCGGCCACGCCCTGGTTGCTCGTGCCCAGCTGGTACCACCGGATGTTCCGGCACGACGCTGCGAACCCCGCGCCATCCACCAGGTTGCCGTTATTGTTGCTGATGCGCGCGTCCAAGTTCAGGCTGGCGCGGCTGTACCCGCCCTGCCCGTTCGAGCAGATGCACGACAACCCCCCCTGCGCGCTCACCCCGATGCCGCTACAGGTCAACGCAAACCCACCGCACTGCAGCACACCAATCATCCCACAACTTATTAATCAGCACCAGCAAATCAAACTGCTCGACCGGCCCCATATTCATGAAAGCTGTAGTGAAGAAGCTCGTTGCATCGATCGACGTACATCAGCTCGAGCGAAGCCGGAGAGCAGTGCAAATGTGCACAGAAGAGCTGCAGCAGCCGCAGCGTACGAAGAGTGAGCTGGACGTGACCGGGTAGCCATGGCGACAAGAGTAGTTTGGGACAGATCAGAGAAGAGAACTGGGCCAATCAGCTAGCACTGCAGAAAACTCAATCTCCTGGAGACGACGAAGCGCTGGCTGTGAATAATGGCGTTGGAGATGAAACCTTTGAGACTATATATATACTCTTGACAGTGGTAGAATTAGCCATGGGGCCGAGAAAGTCTAAGTATCGACAACGGGAACCTTGCTTCACTTCGTCCACCCTAACCAAGTTTATTGGATATCCCCGGAAGGTGGATTTCATAAACCTCGTCACGTCGCTGGTTGTGCTGTCGGCTTTCTCGGCTCCATGGCTGATGGTACGTAGCACTCACTTGATGATCACGCGGTGACTACCACTGGCCCCGCCTTCAACTTGACTCTTGACCCGCAACTGAAATGAAGCCACCTATTTGTCTGTATTTTTCTCGGTGGTTGTACAATTGGCCCTGGTCTGGCACACGCACATGCCGTCTGGGAGCTGATCTCCCATATCCGGGAGCGCCCGGCCCGGGTTGGGCTGGTTCCATCTAGTTCCGGTGGACCGCTCAACTCAAAGTGGGAGCAGGCTCCACAGCCTGGTTGGGTAAATTTTGGGGCAGTTTGACCCCATTTTTTTCCCCAATTTTACCATTTGGGTTCTCGAATTTTCTATTACTGTGTTTGTGTTTCACGTTTGTGGTCGTCTTTAAACATGCATTATGAATGAGAATTACTCTATGAGATGCTAAGGTAGGGGCGTTTCACACTAAGCCCAAGGGCCGAACTCCATTGAAGACCAAACTATGCCGAGGGGCCGAGTTTTGGAGTTGTAAAAAATTATTAAAATGATTTTAATGAGAAAATGTTCGGCCCCTCGGCAAGAGTTTGGGTTTCTATTCTTGTTGGACCCAAACTCTACTCAAGGGGCCGAACTATTGGCGCCAAAATTCTCAAAAAGTGCTGCTATGTAAGCATTTTGGTGCCCTTCGGCCCTTGGCCCTTGGCCCCTAGTGTGAAGGCCCACGGGCCGATTTTCAACTCTAGGCCAATCAAATTGCTAGATTTGCTCGGCCCTTTGAGCTCGGCCCCTAGTGTGAAACCCCCCATAATCAGGGTTGTCTATCGTGACATTGTGACGGTGACGTGCCGTCATGACGTGACATGTCGTGACGGACCTTCTCGTCACGACACAATAGAGTCAACCTAGGGTCAAAGATGAACTTTACCCCTATGTATGGTACATATGTTACCTCGGCGTCGACGTGGCCGTCCTATGTGGCACTGACATCCTACGTGTATCTCACCACTTTTACCTTTTGCTGTGTTGTATTAATCTTTTAGTGAAAATTAATTTAGTTGGGGGGTTTTTCAGAGGGAGCGGTTTAGGAGCGGGCTGCACGCGGACATGCGATGACCGTCCGCAGACATGGCGCGGACTGCGTGCGGACACTACCGCGGACTGGCTGCGGATACGCAGCGAACTGAACAGTCTGAACTTGGACCCGCGGACTGAGTGTAGACCCGCGGACTGGCTGCGGATACGCAGCGGATTAACTTGGACCCGTGGACTGGCTGCGGATACGTCGCGGAATGAACTTGGTCCCGCGGACTAAGTGCGGACCCGCGGACTCGCCGCGGATACGCAACGGACTGGATGTGTACCCGCGGACTGGTTGCAAACGCTGCTGCGGACTGGCCGCGGACACTGCCGCGGATACATAGCGGACTGGATGTGGACCCGCGGACTGGTTCGGATACGCAGCGGACTGGATGGGGTCCCGCGGACTGGCTGCGGACTAATCGCGGACTGGCCGCGGATACGCAGCAGACTGAATGGGGACCCGCTTATTGAGAGTTGACCCGCGGACTGGCCGCGGACACTGCCGCGGATACACCGCGGACTGGCTGTAGACACTTCTGCGGACTGATCGCGGACTCGCACCGGCCTAAGTGTGGGGGTGCCAATGCAACGCGGATTGGGAGTGGGAAAGCGCGGATAGGTAGTTAGGATATTTTTGAATTTTGTTATTCCATTTTAATTTCTGAAGATACAAAGGGCGGGGTTGGGAGACCAAATCAAAACAATTTGTACAAAGTTGTTCTTCATTCAAAATTACAGGGAAGTCCAAAAAGGCATCCTCTTCTTGCAAATAACCGAATACAAATTAGACAACACTTTACAACATAGAGAAGATGCTACATACCCTACAATATCTAAGGACTATGAAATCACAATTTACTATATACTACTCATTGCCAAAGAAATCCCATGGTGTAGCTAGGTTGTAAGGCGGTCCTTTCAACAAGTCTACTACACGCGTGACGGTTGATCTCTCTAGTGGATTGGGTTTCAACAACTCGTCCATGGCTTGTTCAAATCGCTTGGACAATGAACTCGGATCTTTGTTCTTTTGGAACAAGCTTGAAGAGCAATCGCAGTTGTAGATCCTCCTTGTCAAGTACCCCACTGCATACGCCTCAGATCTATGGTTGTGCTTATGCTTTATTCCCATTCTCCTCGGTGATGTTGGTGTTCCAGGCTTCTCATATACATGGAATAGCTCGGGGGCACCATGGCGATGCTTAACTCTGAAAGCACCTAGCTCTGTACTAGAGGGTTGGCCATAGTTTGACATCTTGTCTTCGCCGTCCCATGATACCATTCCCCAATCACATCCCCGATGTATACATCTTTTTTCTCTGGCGGAAAATGAAGCATAACATTGTTGGGGCTCAAGTCGTTGTGCAATAGGCGCTGGGAATGTATCACATCCATGATGCACAGTAGTGCCCACGCTAAATAGGCCTGATTTTTACGATACACGCATAGTTCTATACGAGCCTCAAGGTTGATTCGAGCTGTTTTTAGAATATCATCCTCGTCTTCCTCGTCATATTTTGAATCGATCCTCCAAATGGATGCTAGTGAGCCACCGTTCCATCATAGAGTATACGACTCGTATGTTCTTCTATCCAGGTACTGGATTTTGATAACCCCTGCATGGTCCACTGGGCACGCTAGCGCCTCAATTGAACGTTTCTCCCGGATTTTTTCACGACTACCCTCCTTCATTGTTTTCCCCGCAAATTCCATGTGTGCTGGAATGCAACTTACACCGTCAATACTCACACGTCGGACAACTCCAAAGCCTCCATAATTTCTAGTATCCAACGCCTTTACCTCCGCATGCATTGTAAGCTACACTACACCTTCGCGACCTCTACTCGCAACCCGCGCATCCAAATCTTGATCAATCCAAGGAATAGCGAGGTTAGATCTCCTTTTCGGCTTGATTGCTTCTACCCCCTCTTTGAGTCTCTCAAACAATAACTTCACATCCATTGCTTGTTCGCTTACATCTTTCTTGTAATAGACATCCCAAATAGTCTTCACGGGGTTGTGAATAGCTTGTTTGGCAAAGTTGATGGGCCATGTGTCCATTGAATGTCTCATTTTATCTTCGCGGAATTTTTCTTCATTGACAATATTTTGGATAATGAGTACCACTCTTGCCTCCATAGCTTCTAGTCCTGTAGCGCCGTTATACAAGTACCGTTTCTCCAACCTGGATAGACCTTTCTCTATCATCCAAAATAATATATCTGCTACCACCCTGAACTTAAATTCCTTGCTCATTGCATCCAAATGGCTTGTCCTTGCTCTTTTCTTGTAGGGCTCTGAGTCTTCTGAAAAAGCTGGCCGTTTACCCCGCCCTCGTCCCGCTCCAATTGAAGATTCGCTTGGAACCAAGGAATTCGTTGCAGATGGTGCCGCACCATGTTGAACAGCCCTCAACGATGGCTCTCCTACTGCGGGCTCACCACTTGATCCGCTTCAACTGCGAGCTTCCGGGTGTCAAAATCCGCTCAAACTTTGTGATCCTCGTGACCGCCCAGCTTCACTGGTCCCCTGCGCTGATCCTCGTAGAACCCCTCAAGATCCTATTGTGCCTTGTGAATGTGATTGCGACCCACGAGAATTATTTCGTCCAAGTGCATGAAATTCTTGGTGCAGTTGTTCCATGCCGTGCCTGCGACCCCTGTCACTTCGCCCACTTCCACTATCTTGTCCTCTCGCCAACATACCACCGCTCACACGATCGGCTGCAGTAGTGGTTGATTGAATTTTCACCTGATGAGCCTCGTGGAGTTGCATGTCTGCATCTTGATAATGCACCCTGCTATCGGCCATTCTTGTAAAATAATTAACCGGTCACTTAAACCGGTCACTTAAAGTGCAGTGCAAAAGTGAGTGAGTCTGGAAAAAACTGACAAGGGTTGTCCCCGCATTCGTCTCTTCCAACTCCTATACCCTCGAAACCCGTGCAATGGTGCTCGCGCAACAAGATCTCGGGTTCCTACCGGGCAAGGAAATGGAGGAAAAAAAGTGAGGACGTCAATGGCCTATCCGCCTTTATATAGGCTGCAAGGGGTCGGGAACATTGCAGATAGGGTTAGGAACCTCGAGAACAACGCGGTCTGGCAGCGGATTTCCCGCGGACTTGCCCCCAGAGACCGCGGACTGTCCGCGGCTTGTCCGCTGAATGGGCGTCGTTTTTCTCCTTTGAATTGCTCTTTGCAATTGCCGTTGCTGTAGGGGTGGGGTTTGGGGGAGACAACAAGGTCACCGTGTAACTATAAGTTTTGGCAATGTGAGAACGGTAATGTCCAAATTTTCTTTGAACCTCGATATAAATGCATTCAAAATGGGCAAAAAATATCCCGTTGTGTACAATTCACTGTGAATTCTATGTTCGTAATGTCAAAGATAAGAATACAAGAGCTTTGGTTACACTAATTCAATCGGGAAATTAGACTTGGTCATAGTTTACTGAATCTTTAATCCTTTACTTCCGCAAATTAATGTCGTGCTCTAAGCTCTTGCAGCATCTCTTGCACGAACATTACTCCGCGTTCGATATCCATGACGTCCATGACCTTGCCGATATTGAGGTATCTCCCCACCATTAAGCCATTCCTTCACCTCCGGGGCGACGTCTTCCAAAATGGCATCGAGCGTCGCCACAAGTAGTCCTTTTTGATGGTAGCGCTCTTCCCAATACAATTCCTTCGTTCCAGTTGTTGCAGGAAGTGTTGTATCACAAAAATCCCTTCGTAATTCCAGATCCTCCACAACTCGCTCGCCAGATGAGTTGTAATATGGTGGCGGTCCTAAGCCGTGCACCAATTCGTTTCTTTGACAATTCCAATGCCACCCTAGGGTCTGGTAAAAAAACATCTTCATGCCGTAATCTGCCGGTTTGTCAGGATACATCTCATTTGCTGCATGTACTAGTTTGTCCGGATCATCTAACAATTCTTCCCCTTGAAAGGTATGCCACAGTTGTGCCTTGGACATATTATGTCTCCAACTCCACTCAACAGGGTTCTCATTGAAGTCTTCAAGTGCAAAGTCATAATCATCTTGACGATACACCCAGTGACTTGGCATGATATCCCGTAGGCCAAATTGAAGATACAAACGTGGATGTAATGGCGCCCTACATACACCGCAAGTACGCGAACAAATCATACTCTTGATTAGACAATGCAGATGGAACGAATGGCCACACGATCCAATCATATAACACCCTTCAGGACCCCAAGGATTATCGCAGATAGGACATGATGATCCGTCGGATGTCATGGGGTGTGGTCTTTGCCACAACGGCTTTCCAATCATTTCAGTTGGATGATCATGCACTTCTCCAATGTCCCAACGGTGATCCTCTTCTGTCACAAGCCTCCAATCAATACTGTTGTTATTCAATAGTAGCGACGGATCACTATCGTCCCAACTGATTGGATACATGGTTTCATCACAAGGCCATGATGTGAGCAAAAGGGTCCTTAACTTCTTCTCCGATGTCCATTCAGCGCATATACTCTGGAATTCCGCCTCGTATTGCCGTGTCTGTGCCACAGCGAATACCATTGTGAGCATCATCTCTTCGCGCTCATCGATTATTGTTGAAACCAACAATTTAAGATTGTTTCGGGCAGATTCCTCATTCTCCCGATATGCTTTTAATTCATCCAACTCTTGCTGCAAACCTGCATGCGTCATCTCCGCTGCTACATGTTGTGCCTTGATTTCTTGTACTCCCTCTTTAAGTCTGCAACTTCAATCATGTACTTTTCATTGCTATCGTTGACTTGATTGACTTGATTACGTAGATGGGTCACTTCAGCAAGCAAGTTCTTCTTCTCTATCTCTAGCGCACGTACTTTTGACACCGTTTCCACATCATCGTCTTGTCTATGTTGCAACCTCTGTATTTCTACACTAAGCACTTCCAATTGTGCCTGTAACTCACCATACTTATCTTCATCTAACTTCTTCGAGGCGTTAGCGACTTTGCTTTGAATAGCATTGACCATCTCCGAAGTTGCTGAAAGTGGATTTGACCCCTCTCCAATCTCGTTTGGAGCATGCTTGTCCAATTCTTTGCAATGTGTGGCCTCATTCTTCCTTCTTCTACGCTTTCAACCGCTACTCTTCCTTGGTGAAACAATTATTTCTCGATTGAACGACACTTCATCATTTGGATCGTCATACAAGGTAGGATTATTAGTGAACCATTGAGGGGCATTGTTTCTTAGAATCTCTCGAGGTTTCTTTGCTGAAAGATGACGTCCAAGTCTCCGACCACCTGAAAAGGGGTCGTGAATCGTTGACCAATCCACTTGCTTTCCTAATTGATATTCTGCATACATCAATGCTGCAATGGATCTAGGAATATTATTTTTCGGCCATTTCTCCAAGTTAGAAAGGGCACATAGGATCTCGAGGAACCTCCACTTCACATGCACGTCATTGATCTATCTGTACGTGACTGCTTTTGCTGCACAATGTTTAGGGTGGAGCTCCGTAGGCCACCATCTGTCGAGATGCGCAAACTTGATGTACTCCAATGCACTGTCGGTTGTCCATGGCTCACGCACTGATTCCCAACCCTCTTTGGCTTGAAGATCATGGTTTGCGTATACCTCCATCTCCAAATCTGTTGGATATCTCTTTGTCATTTTTGCTGTAAAACCCTCCTCGCTTGGTTTGTCGACCATCATCCTCCGTGCTCTTTGATTGCCACCTTCGCTTTCCATCATGAAATTCTTCTAAAGTCTTCTACAGATTCCCGTATCACAAAAGTTACTTACAATAATATATATTTACTTTCCCACATTATCTATTCTCGTACAAGAATTCTAGAACAACTGCTCTATTCCAACAATCCGAAGACTACCTGCATTTCAAAATAGTGCTGCCTAGGCTACAAATTGAAGCATGCACTTCAAAATAATGTTGCCATGCTTAGATAGATTGCTGAAACCCCACCGTTGGCATAACCATCGCCTATAATAGTGAAAAAACAGATGCTTCTGAGGACAAACATCTCCCCTTGGGAAAATGAAGGTCCTCAAAAGGAACACTTTCCCCCTTTGAAGCCCCGCACACCGCCGTCAACGTGGAGGCAAGTGCGTCAAGGCTTTCTAGGACTACGAAAGTGTCAAACAATGGGGACCCCTTCTGCTTTCTATAACATGTGCACCCCGTCCGCGCCACATCCGCGGACGGGGCGCGGACTGCCCGCGTCCAGTCCGCTTCAGTCTGCGTCCCGTCCGCGGGCAGTCCACGGACTGTCCGCTCCCAGTCCGATCCCCGTCCGCTCCCAGTTTGTCTAAACCGTCCGCTCCCAGTTCGCGAACTGTCCTCGCTCAGTCCGCAACCCGTCAGCGCGCCCAGTCCTAGCCCACTTGGCACTAACCCCTAGTCCGCGTGCCCAGTCCATACACTAAACACTGAATATAGTGTAGAGGGATTATTGATGTAGATCACTCACACTAATTTCCATAAAAGCATGTGCATGCCAAGTTCTGATTGGGTATTTGTTCTCAAGCAAGTGTGTGTCAGTCAACAATTGTATGTAAATTTTCAATTAGTGTAGGAAATTTCAAATAGTCTTGTCTACACTATGTTCAACACTATATTCAAGGAACGGTGTAGTCTTCAAGGAAATAAATACATCAAAACGAAACAAAAACAAAAAAAAGCCGATAATGAATACAAGAAAGTAAGCCTTTAAAACAACACTTGCACATCAAACTTCCTTTTTTACATGGTTGTGTGCTCTAGAAGACATGGTTACATGTACTGCTAAAATGCAAGCAACACCATATACATGCGCTTAGAACAAAAAGATACAATAAAGCAATTTGGGAAATTAAAAAACTACTAGTCTCATCAAAAAATTCAAGATGCTATACCCTCATGAATGCGGGCACGTGTAATGATAAACCACCAGAGAATACAGTCCCTCCATGGCTATTACCATGTACATGCGTACAACAAAGATGCCAATGTAATGCACGACTAAAACTAGACCTACTATGCATAAAAGGACTACCCTACCAATCAAACCCCCCTACATCTCCCAACATCAATTCAAAGGTACAATTTATAGAATTCACATATTGTAACAATAGATTCTCACCAGATACCATTGACAAAAATATAGAAAAATACCAACCTCTCGTCAACGATATTATCAACAAAGGTTGGATAGTTGAACCACTAATAGTAATTACAGCAGGTGCCAGAGCATCTACATACATCCCTCCTATGAAAATCCTAAAAACCAAACTCAAAATACCAAAGAAACTTATAAAAAATACATTTAGAGAAATAAACACCATAGCTATACACCATGCCATGTCCATAATATTACACAAAAGAAAAATAGAAAGTGGAGAGCCACTACCAACATGCGTACAACCACCATAAATCCAACTATTCAAAAAAGTAGTGAAATATAACCACCTTTATTTATAATAGTAACCTTGTCACAATATAGGGGCCCAAGTTGTTGGAATTTCCTACCCCTCTAGCTCAATAGCGCCGGATGATCGTAACGATGCTCAAACGAGAACAACGGGAACCGACCCCGGACCACCGCTACAACACAACCATGTATTTTCCAAACAACCTGGCAATGTCAACAATGTGACGACCAACGAAAGCAACCTTCTACTTTTATACAACAAAATACACCCCAAACAATCACTTTACAGTGTACTGGTTCTTGGTTTCTGTTATACAGTGTCCACCCTGAGAGGGGTTAGTAGTCCGCCACCACTGTTGTTATGTCCTATGGGCATATCATCAAGGGTAGACCGAACGGATACTATATTCACGCCAACCCATAGGGGTCTGGTGTTCTTCTTCTTCTTCTTCTGTGCTCTAGAAGAAATCAGAAGGTTTTTTTAAGAACACGTAGAGAGGTTTGAAAAATGTGCCTCCAGTAAATGGAAGTTCTCTATATTTGTTTTCTCAAAATCAAGTAGAAATTTGTACACATGTACACAACATCATTCTTTTCTACTAAATATTTAATTGATTTTGCAACTTTAGGCACCTAAACTATTTGATATCCGCCTCGTGAAACACATACGCCGAATAAGTACGCACTATTTACATTCCGTATCCGGAGCACGACGAGGAGGCACCTTCACCTCCTTCGAATACGGGGCTTTGGTTTTGCTCGATCCGCTGGCAACTCTTTGTTAGGTGGGTCAACCAAAGTACTGTCGCGCATAAACCACTCCGGCACGAGGTTTCTAGGAATTGATAGCACATGTAGCTTTGAAGAAAGTGCTTTGCCTAGATGAACGCCAAGGTTACCAATAGTGTACAAAGGTTGATCAAGCGTCGACCAATCAACCTGCTTGCCCAACTCACATTCTGCGTATATCATTATGCCAAATGATTAACGTCCCCGTAAATATCTAGCTCCAAATCCGTAGCCTTCTTGGCTCTTTTTGAAGGACCCGAGCCCAAATGTGGCACATTTAAATTCTTCCTCCCCCCACCATCTCCACCACCTCCACCACCGCTATGCATGGTGAAAATATTTTAAACAAACCTAAACCACTACAAAATACTTCTAATTGCTATTCTAATACTAGCTAACTATTCTAATATGATTATGCCACCTATATCTAATTGCACTTCAAAATAGTGCTACAATTAATCCCATGCAAGCACTTCAAAATAGTGCTGTTGAGAGATTGTTAAAAAGTATTAAATACACGGCTTCTTCAAATCTCTGACAACTTCAACAGCTTCTATACCTGTGTGCTGATGTATTTGAGGACTAAAAATCCCCTTCTGGGTAATTTCCGTCCTCAAGAGGACCACTTTCCCACCTGGAAACCCCGCACATCGCCGTCAATGTGGAGGCAAGTGCGTCAGGGTGCCCAGGATTCGTGGAAAAGTGTGCCTGCAAAATTTCCTCCCTCCGCCTTTATAGCACTCTGTCCGACCATGTCCACCCATGTCCGGGCCTGTCCGTGGTCGTAGGGTCGCAACTGTCCGCAGGCAGTCCGCGTCTCGTCCGCGCCTTGTCCGCGGGCAGTCTCGAGTCTCGTCCGCGCCCTGTCCGCGGGCAGTCCGCGATCACTCCACGTTTCGTCCGCGATCAGTCCGCGTTTCGTCCGCGACCAGTCCGACGCAGATTCCGCGTCTACTCACTTACTTGTCCGCGCGCCTCTAAATATTTCCCACGTTCCCTTTAGAGTCAGACCTCGAGAAGTGTTAGGGGTTGGCAGCATTCTTTTTGTTAACACTTAAGCCCGTTGTACAGTGGGGTCCCAAAATAATTCGAATTTTTTGCTTATGTACGTTTCCATACTCCACTGCTGCCAACTTTGGCGCCCTCCTCAGGGCTGAAAATTTGTCAATTTACCATGAAATTTTTGGCACAAGATAATTTCTATGTTTAAAAATTGTGTGCCAAATTTCAAGTCCAGATGATGAATACAAAAAAAGATATCCAAAATCTACCAAGATGTGTAGTTGTGAGCCATTCACAACTGCCAACTTTGACATCCTCCCTAGGGCTGATTATTTTTTAATTTACCTTGAAATTTTTGGCACAAGATCAACTCTATGTTTATAATAAGTGTGCCAAATTCCAAGGCCACGTGAAGAATACAAAAAAGGATATTAAAAATTGTTTCTCATAACTACATATTTTGGTAGATTTTGAAGATGGTTATTTGTATTCATCTTCTGGCCTTGAATTATTTCACACATGTCATCAACATGGAGATGATCTTGTGCCAATAGTTTCATAGTCAATTAACAAATTTTCCGACCTAAGGAGGGTGCCAAAGTTGGCAATAGTGAAATGGTTTCCCTAATTGTTTCTCACAACTACACATGTTGGTAGATTTAGATTTGTTTCTTTTTTTTTGTGGATCTTTTGGACTTGAAATTAAACACATGTATAATCAACATAGAGATGGTCTTATGTCCAAAATATCATGGGAAAAAATAAAAAATTGAATCCTTGGGAGGGTGTCAAAGTTGGCAGCAGTGAAATGTTTCTCACAACTATGCATGTTGGTAGATGTCAAAAATCTTTTGATATGTAGATATTTTGGCCTTCATATTTGGCATGCATGTGATCAACATGGAGGAAGTCTCATGTCAAACACTATAATCTTGCTTGACTTCAAACACTATAATCTTTCAATCCGTGCGGTCAAAGTTTATGAAATTTTGTACATGTATTACTTAATAAGCCTTTATTGAGATCCTACAGTCAGAATTAAAAATTGAAGTTTTTGTTATCTTCTTTATTCATTGCACTAGAATCCATTAATTTTGAAGTGTTTTTGGTGTAAAACTGTCTTGGTACCTTAGGGGTTAAGTAGATGGGAGATATCCATCCTTTGTTCAAAGAAATTCAAAACTATTCAAAAAAATGATTTTTCATCTACTAAGAGTTGGTGCATTGAAGAAATTAGAAGGAAAAGACAAGATGATATGGCAAAAAGCGGGAAGGAAATTTTAAAAACAATTTATATTTATGATACATAATTTATTTAGAATATTTTTGTCCTAGTTTGACCTTATATTTGGACATCAATCTTTGGCGAGATATATCTAATCTTTATTTTTATTTTTATATTGACATCTTTTGAAATTTCTTTTACGCACTCGTCTAATGTGCAAATATCATTTCATTTCTATTAGTTTCATCTAATTATTGTCCACATAAACTAACAATGTCCTAAAGATTTATACTAATAATTTTGGCTGAGATTTCTTTACCGGCTGGTGGAGTTCCCCACCGTAGTTTAAATTCCTATTAGGCACTGGTAACTCATAACACTTATAAGTTGTGACGTCGATGATTTGTAAAACCTATAACAAAAAACCACTTAGCAGAATCTAAACGGTAAATACATATGTTAAACGGAGAACCAGGATTAGAGGACCAAGGTAGCATTATTTTTCATTTTTGACTTCCGGTTGAGTTTTTGGACTCTCCAGTGGATGAACCTGGCCAGGCGGATGATTTCCATCCTGGACAGTGTTTCATCCACTAGGCTGGCCGGATGAAACCTGGCCAGGCGGATGATTTCCATCCTGACCAGTTTCATCCGCCAGTTGGATGAACCTGGGCAGCTGGATGACTTCCATCCAACCCAGTGTTCATCCGCCGGATGACTTCCATTAGGGTTTGGTGCACATGGAGGGGGAGCTTGGGGCTCTCTCATTCTCTCTCTCTCTCTCATACACACTTGGAATTTAGAGCTACAGCTTAGGAGAATTAGGGTTAGAGGAGTTGTAGAGGTTTGAGGTCACATTGAGTTGGAAAGACTTTGCCATGTACAAAACTATGAACTAGCCAATAAAATCCGACGTGATTTGAGGTTTTATGAGGAGTTTTGAGCAAATCAAGGTTTCATTAGGGTTTCTAGGATTTATGTGAAAGTGAGTTTGTGAGTCAATCTCCCTTTAACATTGGCGACCATGCACAAGTTTGAATCATGTGGCTCTTGCTACAAAGAGGCAACTAGGGTTTGAAGCGTTGAGATCTAGATCTAGGGTTTTGGAAGCTTGTTTGTGAAAATTTTGGTTGTTTTTGAGTTCCATCCTAGGTTTAGAGTGTTTCTCTACTCATTGCACTACTAGGGTTTTGTGGATAAAAAATCCCAACATTTGTGATTTTTTAGGGAATAAATAAATAAATTAGGGTTTCTGGCCATATTAGTTGCAGCTGCCTAGTCCAGGACCAGTCCCAGCCGCAGTCCTAGCCAGGTCCAAGCAGCAACCCAGGACCAGTTCCAGCCACAGTCCAGGCCAAGACCAGACAGCAGTCCAAGCAGTAGTCCAGCCCGCCCACCGTGCACAGGAGCAGGAGGTCACCAGGAGCTGAAGCAGGCCGGGCAGCAGCTCATCGGGAGCCAGCAACATCTAGCAGCCAACAACAAATCTCATGGATAGTTTCTAACCTTCCCATTTCAAATTTTTTATTTAAAATTTTTTTTGCTCTCGGTCACACCTTTGTAATTTTTGTGGACGTTTAGCGGAGCTTTCTTGACGTTTAGCGAACTTTTCTAGAAATTTAGCAGCAGTTTTAGAGGTAGTTTTGGCGGCAGTTTTAGAAGTCGTGTTAGAGGCACTTTTAGAAACAATTTTAGAGGTAATTTTTGAGGTAGTTTTGGCTGCAGCCAGCCTGGAGTCCCAACCCGGCCATCCGATTATTTCCAGTGACACCCGGCGACCCGGAGGCTTCCAGCTATAGCCAACCCGGAGTCCCAACCCGCCTATCCAATAACTTCTAGTGACACCCGGCGACCCGGAGGCTTCCAGCAACACCCAGCCCGGAGTCCCAACCCGACCATCCGATCTTTTCTACTGACACCCGACGACTCGGAGGCTTCTAGCTATAGCCAACCCGGAGTCCCAACCCGTCCATCCGATTATTTCCGGTGAACCCGGCGACCCGAACCCTTCCAGCTGTAGCCAGCCCGGAGTCCCAACCCGGCCTTCTGATTATTTCTGGTGACACCTGGAGACCCGGAGACTTTTCAGCTGCAGCTAGCCCGGAGTCCCAACCCGGCCATCCGATCATTTCTGGAGACACCCGGAGACCAGGAGGCTTCCAACTGAAGTCAACACCGACGTACCCCCTGGACAAGGGGACTATTCTACTCTAGAAGGCGGATGGTGCACCCGGACCAGGTAAGTTTCCGGTAACACATCCTTCAAGTTAAAAATTAAAAATTAGAAAGAAAAAAGAAAATGGGAATTTTTATGTCATAGGTAAAAAGTTGCAAAGGAAAATTCCAGCTACAGTATGCGGACACTACTTACTAGACAACACCTAGACTAGAGGAATGCACTGCTAACCGGAAAGGAGGAAAGATAGTGGATGGCTAGCGGGATTGCACGACCAAGGCAGTATATCGGCACCCGGGAAGGAAGGACCACAGGAGGGACGGAGGACAAAGAAGATCCCCGATCACTACTCGGGCATCCAGGGAAGACCGGATACTGAAGTAGCTGGCAAGACAACTCGACCAAACCAACACAGGAAGTTAGTCACCGAAAGCGGGAGACAATTCACTCAGCATGGATGGTGACCAGGGAGGAGGAGGTCTAGGAGATGTAGGTAGTCAATTCCAGCAACCGCGTTCAATCCGGCTAGTATTGCGGCCGGACAAATTAGAGGTTAACACGGTCATGGGCGGACCACACATGAGCTCGGAGGCCAGCGTACAGCAAGCCTCACATTCACCACACGAGAGAGACATGGAATTGGAGAGACCGGAATTATCCCAGATCCAACCTTGGAGACCGGACTATCCAGGAGGGCAACCCGGCGGACAACCCGGAGCTCAACCTGGCGGTCAACAACTCCTAGGAGGGGGAGAATGGCAGCCAATTGGCGAGGATAGAAGACAACTGGAAATACAAGGAAGGGACTTTCACATAGAGAAACCTCCAGCCGTGTACCATTGGCACGAGGACCCCAATGCGGTCAGCATGAGGATACACTTTGATGAAGTGCCCAGTCTACCCCCAACACCGAAGGAGAACCGCACACCAGCCAACTTGCCGGATAGCCTCGAGCGGATGGGAAGGCGGCTAGAACAAGACCAGCCAAGGAGGTATGGACCGTTCATGGGGCTCCCAGCCTTTGAACACCGGGCTGCCGACCCAATTCACTTATCACCGACAGCACCTCCATTTTCCAAAGAGTTTTTTCCAGAACCGGCCGAAGACACCCCGGAGGACTACCGGCGATATGAGGCCTGGAGAGCCCAGTCACAAGCCGAACAGGAGGCACGACACCGAAGGGCCAGAGAGGACCTATACCGTGCTCAGATGAAAGAGCTTCTAGACCCTGTCGGACGTAGCCGTGGCGAGCCGCTGGCGTTCAGGCCACTACCTAACCTAGCCGATGTTATGGGCTTCTTAAAGGATTAAGAGCCAGCGATTCGCCGGCAGGAAGCGGAGAGACAACGGTTGGAGGACCAACGTCTTGCCCTCCTTCATGCCCAATACCAGGAGCTAGAAAGGAAGAAGGAGCAAGCCCGGGCTATGCAACAAGAGTCTTACCGACTTTGGCAAGAATCCAAGACAATGATGGAACCACCCAAGTAGCCCGTTCACACCGAACTACCACCACCGGACCCGTTGGCCAGGTGGCAGAATGTCTCTAGAGAGGAGTTTTACGGAGCACCCGGACTTCCACCAGGAGTATCCGGCCCTAGTGAATGGCAAACCATAGGCCCAGGCGGACGACCGGCTCTAACTCCAACCTTAGTACATAGGGCAACGGACCCAGGTACATATCCAGGTCCGACTATCAACCGAGGAAGTACTATCCCACCATATGGACCAAGCCCAAGACCGGCAATGCCGGTGGACTATATGGATCATCTCACGGGTGGGGTTTATCCACCGGTGGACATCCCGAGAGTTGCTCCGCCGGAAGTCACGCACCCAATTACCCGGGACGACGGTCGAGGTGGTCGGAGTTACTGGCTGCCCGGTGACCCTCCGGGACCACCAACATTGGCAGCAGACTCGGAGAGGCCACCGGAACCAGCAACTCGGAGTTTCCCGACCACAAGGGCATTGGGTCATTGAAAACCTTTACCTTATGTCCAGTACAAGGAAGGAGGTAACCCAGATGGCAATTTGAGCGCACATTGTGGCATAATGGTGAGCGCAAGGAACAAGTCATTATTAATTTGTTTGGCACTACCTTGATTGATAAGGTGGGAGCCTGGTATAAAATATTTCAGGAGAACCACCTGGATTGTACTTGGGAGGAGGCCAAAGCGGCATTCCGGCGCCAATACCGGGAGCAGACCACAGATGAGGCGGTCTTCCAGGAGCTGAAATCATTCAAGCAGCAGGACCGGGAGAAGATCCAGAACTACTACGACCGGTTTATGACTCTAATTAAGTGTTTACAGTCAGACCTCGGCGAGGGTTTCCGGCTTACAAATTTCCGGGCTGGACTAGTGGACTACATCAAGGTGCCCACAAGTATTGTAGCGGTCAGGAATTTAACAGAGCTGGTCGATGCAACACTCAGATGTGAAGAAAACTCTACAGACTCCACCGGGAAGGCAACCCGGGTAGAAGTCCGGAGAAGTGATGGAGGCAGCAAGGGGTCTAGTCCGGCCAGCAAGGCACCAGCCCAGGAGGCATCCCGGAAGTATTGCAATGGCTGCAAGCGGTCGGGCCACACGGACACTTAATGCTGATTCAACCCTGCAAACTCCCAAAGTACAGCGGAAAAGACCACTGATAGTAACATTGTCGGGGTGAATGAGGTCGTCATCAAGCCGGCCACTTGGAACCCCCAGCCCCAATCAAGTCAGGGAAGTTATTCAAGGCCTCAATATGTATGACCCGGAGAGAACTCCAACATGAGAAGTAACGAGCCAGAGATATGTTTTTTATGCAAGCAACCCGGTCATCGGCACTACAACTGCCCGCATAGGCATGAATGGGAGGCGTTTCTAGCCTCTTCAACCAAGGCACAAGGAAAACCCGAACACCATGTGAGTAGCGTCACCATCCGGCTGCTTGAAGAAGAGGCAGCGGTGGAAGTAGCCAGCCTCACCCGGGCACAACAACTGAAGGCCGGCTTGCCCCCACCTGATCAGGAAGACAAGGTACTTGAAGCTCAAACCAGCTGGACACCAGACCAGTGGGCTGCCGAAGAGCGTCTCCGGGATGACATGATCAAGACAATCCAAGATATCCAGCGAGAAGAGGCTGAAGACCGGGCTGGTTCATCGGCAGGCCTTCCGGCGATCCCAGAAGAAGAAGGTGAAGCTCCACTGACAGCAGACTGGGTAGAATTCTTAGACGCATATGTACTCCTGTCTCCTCGACCGGCATCATTGCCAGTCCTAAACACCAGCCCGGACGAAGTTCTTCAAACTGTGAGCCGGAAGATATTGGAGAGCCCGGTCACAGTGACGGTCGGGCAGGTCCTGCACATGGCACCCAACCTCACTGATTACATGAAGGCCCGTCTTTTCCCAGTCACGAACCCTCCGGCGGCTACAACACCAGGCACAACCGGCCCGACCCCAGACTTATCAAGTCCAACCCCGGAGACCAACCCGGTGTTGACATCTTCAGTGGATGTTGACCGGAACTTGCCGGTGATGACAGTCAGGGTGGGCAATGGCACACTGGCCAGTGTTCTCATCGACGGCGGGTCATGAGTCAACCTAATTACTGAGGAGGAACGGAAGAGGCTGGGTCTTGGAGCAACTCAGCCGGCCCCATACCGGCTGAAGATGGCTGATCAGACCACGATGGAACCGGTCGGGCTGATCAAGAATGTAAAAATTTACATTCATGATATTCCTTACCCTGACGGTCATCAACAACAAAGAAGTGAATGAAGCATATAGCATGCTTCTCGGGCGACCTTGGTTGATTGATGCGAAGGCTACCCATGACTGGGGTAACAACCTGGTGACCATTCGGGGTGCCGGGACAGTCAACACCATCCGGGTGAACCAAAAGAGCGGGCCTCGGCCGAAGCTTCCAACGGTATTGGTGTGTTACAACTTTGCACAAGGACTGACGGAGGAAGAAGAAGCCCGGTGGCTGGCAACTGACCCAGAGGTTCTGGCGGTTGACACGGTGACTTTACCGCACTTCAGCCCTGCACCGGAACATGACTCAGCACCGGATCAGCAAGGCAGCCCAGCAGTGACTGGCCCATTTTCGTAAGGCCGGTATGACTTCAAGGACCAGCAGGCTACTCCAGCTTTAGCCCAACCTGGAGAGTACCCGATCCATTTTTATACTTATACTGAGGACGATATCCGGGTCGATGAGACACCTGCCCGGATTAAGGTGCAGTCCATGAAGGTTGCCGGCTGGAGTCTACCCGAGGCTGAGCAGCTCCGGAAGATCAATGTAGGGACACCGGAAGAGCTCAAGTATCTCCAAGTCAATGCCGACTTGACCCCGGAACTTATGGCCCGGGTTGAAGCTTTATTCCATGCATACAAGGACGTGTTTGCATGGACATACAAGGACCTCAAAGGTATTCCACCCTCTCTGGCTGAACACCGGATTGAGTTGGAAAAAGACATCCCGCCGGCTCATCAGGCCCGGTACCGGATGAATCCGAATTACGCAAGTATTGTCAAGAATGACCTTGACAAACTTTTACAAGCCGGGTTTATCAGCCCGGTGGAGGATGCAACCTGGTTGTCCCCCATAGTCGTGGTTCCAAAGAAGAACGGGAAGCTCCGGATTTGCATTGACTTCCGGAAGTTAAATGCTGTCACGAAGAAAGACCCGTACTCGCTACCGTTCACTGAAGAGGTTCTGGACACCGTGGCCGGGCATGACATGTATTCTTTCTTGGACGGGTATTCCGGGTACCATCAGATCAAGATAGCACCGAAAGACCGGCACAAGACAGCCTTCGTGACAGACTGGGGTGCCTTTGTATGGATTGTCATGCCGTTCGGGTTGAAGAATGCACCCCCGACCTACCAGCGAGCGGTGAACAAGGCTTTCCGGGACTACATTGATGTATTTATGAAGTTATTCTTGGATGACTTTACCGTGTATAGTGACATAGTCACTCATCTTGAGAAGCTACAAAAATGTTTTGAGAAATGCCGGGTGTACGGCATCAGTCTAAACCCGGAGAAGTGTGTCTTCATGGTCTTCTCTGGAATTATCTTGGGGCACATAGTGTCTAAGGCTGGGAAGTTTCCGGATCTGAAGAAGTTGGAGGCAGTCCAACGGATGCCGAGGCCTGCCAAACCGGCGGACATCCAGGTTTTCAATGGGTTTGCCTAGTTCAACAGGATTTACATTAAATCCTATGCGCACATCATGGAGCCGATCACCCGGCTCATGCGGAAGATTGAAGAGTTTGTTTGGACTGACCAGTGCGAGGCAGCCTGGCTGGACATAAAACAACGTTACCAGGATGCCTCGATCTTGATCGCTCCCCATTGGGACCTGGAATTCCATATCCATACGGATGCCTCCAATATTGCAGTGGGGGCCATGTTAGCCCAGAACCCGACCGGCAAGGGTGACCAGCCTATCTCCTACGCCTCCAGATTGTTGAATTCAGCTGAGAAGAATTATACGACAACGGAGCGTGAGGCTCTAGCCATGGTGTATGCCTTAAACAAGTACCGACATTATTTGTTGGATAATAAAGTTGTGTTTTATGTTGATCACATGGCTTTGATTTATTTGGTTAACAAGCCTCAAGTGTCCGGGAGGATTGCCCGGTGGTTACTCTTGTTTCAGGAATACGACTTCACGGTGGTCTACAAGCCCGGGAAGTCACACGGAGTCGCCGATGCTCTATCTCGACTACCCAATGGAGAGCCGGCCACCGGCATTGAAGACAAGACCGGCGACGCCGGGTTGTTTTAAGTCCAACCAGAGTGGCTGACGGATGTGGTGTCGTATCTTCGAACTGGCACTCTACGCTCGGAGTTGACCAAGGAGGAGCAACGCAAGCTAATTCTGAAGTCACTGCCATTCACTCTAATCTCCGGGATTCTTCACAAACGCGGCCAGGGCTTAGTCCTCCGGCGAGTATTAGACCCGGGACAAGCCGACTTGATCATGAAGGAGTTACACAACGGCATCAGCGGTGGGCATTTTTCCCAGGAGATCACCGCCCAGAAGATCCTTGACGCCGGCTACTGGTGGCCGAACATACACCGGGATGTTTCTGACTACTGCCGGACATGCGATAAGTGCCAGCGGGTCGGCAGGATGGCAAACACTGGGCTGGCTCAATTGGTGACCAGTATGCCCGCGAAGCCGTTCATGAAATGGGGGTTGGATTTCATTGGCCCCATTAAGCCCATGGCATCCCGGTCGCCACCGACTACGCCACTAAGTGGGTGGAAGCACGGGCATCGAAGATCAATTCCGCAGCGGTTACTGCCCGTTTCCTCTATGAGCAGATTCTGACTCGCTACGGGTGTCCATTGACACTAGTCAGTGACCAGGGGACTCATTTCATTAATGAGGCAATTGCATATCTTGTAGAGCATTTTTTGCTCCAACACCGGACATCCACGACATATTATCCCCAGGGCAATGGCCAGGGTGAGAGCACGAACAAGGTGATTGGCCGGCTTTTGACCAAACTTGTGAATGACCAACGAACGGACTGGGATGGGCACCTCCCGATGGTATTGTTTTCATACCGCACGGCGTATAAGGTTTCTACCGGGCACACTCCGTTCCAGTTGGTGTACGGGCTCCACCCCCTTATGCCAACGGAGTACATCGTGCCCACAAAAATAGCCACCGGCGAGACGGACTACAACCCTACCAGGGTCTTGACAGCCCGGGTAGCAGACTTGGAGCAGATGGACAGTTACCGGTCGTCAGCCTAGGACCGGGTCGGATTGAAGCAATGGGACCGAGCGTTGTGGAGTCAGCAACACTACAAGCAAAAGGATTTCCAGCTGGGAGATCACGTGTTTTGGTATCCTAAGGGCCACAAGGACCACGCCGGAAAATTTAAGAGCCAGTAGTTTGGGCCTTACCGGATACAATACCGGTTACCCAACAACACGGCACTCTTGGTCACAATGGATCACTTTGAGCCCAATCCCATCCTTGTCAACATCAATAAGTTGAAGCCCTACCGGTTCTATGAGAAGGACCAGCTAGTCACCGTCAGCCCGGATGAGTCAACCCGGGGTCGGGTTGAACAGCAGAAGGGGGACAGTGGAGCGGCAAGTCCGGATTGCACGAAGGAGACCGAGAGCGCCGGGGAGCAAGACCTCCAGGAAGGCCGGACTTTGGAACCCGAACACTGCACGGCCGCCGGCGAGGTCAATAACAACTTAAGAGAGGAACGGGAAGTTGAGGAATCAAGCTGGGGTTTTTCTTTGGGTTGCAGCGTTGTGGAGGTGGTTTGGAAACTGAAACCGGAGACCAGCCGGAGTTGGTTGAAGGCCCAGGCCACAGACCCTAGGGAGAAACCGAACCCAGGACCGAACTCCGGTGAGGAGCATGACCAGGGAGCAGGTCAAGAGCAAGAGCCCGGCCAAGAGTGTCAGAGGCAGCTGCGGCCAACGATCAGCCCTGCACCCGAAACTGAATGCGAACAGGAGCCCCAAGGTCACCCGGGCACAACTCGACAGGATCCCGGAGAGCCGGGACTGGTCCTGGAGACCTTAAATGGCCGGGAGCAAAAAGAAAAGGAGAGGGAAAGGTTAGTGGGAAAAATGGAAGGTAGAGTGGACAGGAGGCTGGCGGGAAAAGAGCAGCAGGATAGCCAGCCAAAGGAAAAGGAAAAAGAAATAGTAGTGGAAGAAAAGAAAGAGAAAAGAAAAGAAGTAGCAAAGGGAAAAGGTGCTGAAAAAGTAGTTAAAAAAACAAAAGCTGTAGAAAAAGAAGAAGAAAAAGAAAAGGCTGCAGAAAAAGAAAAAGAAAAGGATAAAGTAGCTGAAAAAGAAAAAGTTGCAGAAAAAGCAGCAAAAAAAGAAAAAGCTGCAGGAAAGGAAAAGAAGCTGGAATTGCAAAAGAAAGGAACAAGGGATGAGAAATTCGGGTTTTCATCTACTGCAGATGGATGTCATCCTACTAGGATGAAACCCTAAGTCTCACCGCAAAGAGAACGTCCACTCTCTTTGAATGGTGTTTTTGAGGAAGGAGTAGAGTTTTGCAAGGAGGAGGTTGGCTATGGCGGAGGAGAATTGGAGCTAGGAGGAGTGAGTCGTGAGGGAGGTCACGGCTATGGCCAGGGTTTCCACGGCTATGGCGGAGGAGAATTGGAGCTAGGAGTGAGTAGTGATGGAGGTCATGGCTATTGCCAGGGTTTCCACGGCTATGGCGGAGGAGAATTGGAGCTAGGGGGAGTAAGTCGTGATGGAGGTCATGGCTATGGCCAGGGTTTCCACGGCTATGGCGGAGGAGAATTGGAGCTAGGAGTGAGTAGTGATGGAGGTCATGGCTATGGCCAGGGTTTCCACGGCTATGGCGGAGGAAAATTGGAGCTAGGGGGAGTGAGTCGTGAGGGAGGTCACGGCTATGGCCAGGTTTTCCACGGCTATGGCGGAGGAAAATTGGAGCTAGGGGGAGTGAGTCGTGAGGGAGGTCACGGCTATTATCAGGGTTTCCACAGCTATGGCGGAGGAGGCTGGAAGGTAAGCTCGAAGAAGGTAGCAGTGGAGGCCGAGTAGGAGAGGGTGCTGCAACTCCCATTGAGGAGCAATAAGAAAAGTATCCACCATGCCAAGCCTCGGGAGCGCCACCGGAGTAGCAGCCTGAGTCCCAGCCCGACCCGCAACAACGAGCATCACCGAAGGGAGGATTCTTCAACCTCAGGTTAGCTTTTAGGTTTTTCCAAAATCTTGTTGAGCCTTAACGGTAATTCTAGTGGATACACGGGCCTAGCAAAGGGAGGGACAGAATTTTCAATTCCAAAACAAATTAGGGTTTTTGATGTTAGTCAGGATGAACAACCGGTCAAGGAATTCCAGGATCTTGGGCTGTGTGAGTTGTGGGAAACGAGTTTATCCTACCAAGGTATTCGGGACCAGTTAGAGCGAGAGCACGTAACTTGCCTTCAGGAGGGGGATCAATTTGATCACTGGGCTGGGCTAGACCCGGAGGAACATTGGCCAGGTAAGTCGACACTAACTCTACAGGATTGGATGGGAGATTCTAACTCTGATTATTCATCATTTGGTAGGCCCAGGCCCAGGAGACACGGGACTAGGCTTGAGTTTCGGCTGATGGCGACGGCTGAAGCCTCGGGGGAGACATCTCCGCTGCCGGACAATTGTCACCAGGAACTAGTGATTCACTCACTCCAAGAGAGCCCAGTCACACCCCGGCCGGAGCCTCTGGCGATTGTTGAACCTGGGCGCGGCGCACCACCAGAGCTGGTTACACCACCCAATGGACCATCGACTTCTCAACCCAGAGGTATTATTCTACTCTCTACCAGTGATGGCAACACACTAGATAGCGAGGCACGAAGATTTCAGATGATGCGCCGCCGGCGGGTGACCCGCCAGGTTCCAGTCCAGGCCATGCAGCTTTTTACACCTGAGACTGCCACACCGACAGCACCCGGGCGCCAGGCCGGTGTGACAACTCTAGGCACTGCTGAAGATTCTTCTCCAACTAGACTCCGGTTTGCGAAGAAATATACCCGGGGAGCACGGAGACTGGCGGCAGCGGAGCCGGCGTATGGATGGACTTTCACATCGTGGATTCAGTGGAAACCCTGGAGGCAAGCCGGAGATGACAGGTCGGCCGGTGAGGTAGGGCTGGGGGTATTATATGAATACGCTCGGCCAACACCTCGTTTGGATTTGGTGCAAGAGTTAATTGCAGGGATACTCCCACGAGAGACCAAGGCTGGCGGCGCTCTAGCTCGTATTCGGGCCAGGGTCAAAGGACTGGAGGTGGCATTGTCGGCGGAAGTGATCCGGAAGGTATTTGGGTTGACCGGAACCCGGAGGCTCAAGGCATACAAGGAAGATGAGGAGTAGAGGTCTAGCATTGCACAGAGGTTTTCTTTGGTTGAAGAGGATTTTCAAGTGGATGGAGTTCGGGTGTCCGGGTTCCGGGAGCACTACCAGCCCCGGATCAAGGCACTTCTTAAGGTTTTGTGCTTGAAGAAGACCACCACGCAAGCCAGCCTAAACCTGCTTCAATATTTATTTGAAGCAGTCAGGTCCAGGGAGGAGGTATTAGACTGGGCACCGCTGGTACTTTCTAACCTCCGCCGGGTTTTGGGTCACGCACGTAAGAACATGAAGGAGATCCCGGGCGCACAGCTGATTGAAGCTCTTCTCCAGCAATGGTTTCCAGCTGATGGCGAGCATTTTTTCACTGGAGCCGGTCCTTCCCGGGTAACTTTGGAGTCAAGTGACGACCAGGAGGTGGAGGATGGGAGTCAAGAGACTCACAAGGAGACTCCAGCCCCCACGGAGCGGATGATCATTAGCACCTCCAGGAGTCACGGTGACTCCAAGGACCGGAGTGTGACCGGGGTGGAGACAAGACCAGGTACAGCGGGGTCTACACCGATCCCTTCAATCACCCGGGAGCGCCCCTGACCTGACCAAGACATGGAGGTCATTCAAGAGCTTCATGGCATTGGGCAAGTCTAAGCCGGAGTGCCCTTGGACACCGACCAGTCACTAGGTCCGGTCTCCACCGACGGCATGGATTCCGAGGAGAGAGGCAACTTAGAGCAAGGAGTAGTTGACTCCGGCCCGGAGCAACTCCAGGAGTCAGCCCCCGACCAGCCTGCAGCGTCGAAGAAGCGGCGGATTTATCATCCGGTCACCAGTGAGGAGACCCCGCAGCAGATTTTTTGTTCCTCTGATTCCCGGCCGGGGACTCATCCGCTGGCTGGAGCTGCTATGGATGAACGGCCGGCTAGCAACGCCACAACCAACACTGAGCTACTCCCCGGAGAGGCTTCAAATGCCTTCTCACTACTGGTGGAGACGGAAGTTACAGCCCTGGCCGACCACACCCCGGGCATCACCAGCCGCCGGCCTTTGGACTCCCTAGGTGAATCCTCACATCCGACTTCAGACCCGGTGATGGCTGGCATGCAGACCCTGATGACAGCATTGGAGCAGAATTTGACGGCGGTGATCCAGCTTTGTGACCTTCATGTTGAGCAGCAGGCCTAGACCGTGCCCATGCCAACGTATAACCGGCTCCAGGGTCGGATGGACACATTGGAGGCGGAATCGACCCGAACACGCCAGGAATTGGATGCATCCCGGCAGGCGGAGGCGGCCACATCTGCTTCCCGGCTAAGGCGCCTAGAGATTAAGATGTTGGTGAACGCCCGGCTGAAGGCTCACAACCAGTTGATATTGGATCACTACTTTTTGGTAGAGGATTACCGGCGTCGGGGTTTGACTCCATTGACTCACCCATGTATGCTGCTCAGCCATATGGGTCCTTCTCACCGGCTGTAGTGGGATTCTTGGAAACACTATACAGATGATGTTGCCCGATATCGCCGGCACCTGAACCGGTTTTCAGCAGCCTACCCGGACTTTGATTTTCTGGCTGGGGACCTAGAGTTGCAGCAGGAGTCTGGCCTCATCTTGACCCAGATGCCTACCAGTGGCAGCGCAGCGGCCCCTTCTACAGTAACTTCGGATAGCGGTTATATGTCTGCCTATCCCCCACAGACCTGGGAGGGATTCCGCAGCCACTACACCCTGACCGTGCCACCCAGACCACCCCCAGTGTTTGACCCTGGGAGCTCCGGTGTTCAGACTCTGGGTGATGGGCCACCAAGCAACCTCGACAATAGTCACCAGTACACTCTGGGCCCGTCGCAGACTGGCGATGAGGCTCTGCCGACTGACCTGTCTCCTAAAGGTCGGGGCCCGGCATGGATTTCAGTTGAGGTATGCCCTCCTCCCGGAGTAGTGACACCCCGTGGCATCTCCAGGGCAGCGGACAGAGGTACCCGGAGTCCAGCTGCGACACCAGGCATTGGTGCCCTTGGCGACATCCCCGTTGTTGTCTTTTCCAGTGGCTAGGAGTACACTAGTGACATTTTTTTTTGAAGGGTGTTAGCTGGGAGTCCCTTCCTCCCTAATTTTGGTTTTTGAATACTTAGACTTTTTTCCGGCGACACTTACTTTCACTAGGAGCCCCGAACTCTTGAACATCGGAGGGCCAATGCAGTTTAGAAGGGGGATAATGTTAAACGGAGAACCAGGATTAGAGGACCAAGGTAGCATTATTTTTCATTTTTGACTTCCGGTTGAGTTTTTGGGCTCTCCAGTGGATGAACCTCGTCAGGCAGATGATTTCCGTCATGGACAGTGTTTCATCCACTAGGCTGGCCGGATGAAACCTGGCCAGGCGGATGATTTCCATCCTGACCAGTTTCATCCGCCAATTGGATGAACCTAGGCAGCTGGATGACTTCCATCCAACCCAGTGTTCATCCGCCGGATGACTTCCATTAGGGTTTGGTGCACATGGAGGGGGAGCTTGGGGCTCTCTCACTCTCTCTCTCTCTCACACACACTTGGAACTTAGAGCTACAGCTTAGGAGGATTAGGGTTAGAGGATTTGTAGAGGTTTGAGGTCACATTGAGTTGGAAAGACTTTGCCATGTACAAAACTATGAACTAGCCAATAAAATCCGACGTGATTTGAGGTTTTATGAGGAGTTTCGAGCAAATCAAGGTTTCATTAGGGTTTCTAGGGTTTATGTGAAAGTGAGTTTGTAGGTCAATCTCCCTTTAACAACATAACATTTGTAGAAATAATGGATGTAATTACGAAACTTTGATTCATTATTCATCTATTCGTGTCACCCTCAATCTTAAACCTCCATTAGGCACTTGATGTCTAGAACAACTATTAACCAACAAAAGTATTTTATCTTTCTGGGCACATACCATCATACTACTAAAATCATAATCCGCGCAGTGAACGACAGAGCGATCAATCGCGTTGTCAACCTTGGAGTAAACTATAGGTACGGTGCAGCCAACCACGCAGTAAATCATGTTACCTTTTTTAAAATATAGTTTCTAATATAAAAACTACATGAGAATGGTTAGACTATTGCGTTGCAAAGCACTAGCTTGAGTTTTTGGGTGTGACAAATATGCATTTGTGTGTTGCAATCTGTGCTTTTGATTAAAATTGGACGCTCAAATTTTTTTCTGAGTTAAACACTAAAAGATTGAATTGTAAATTATGAGTTGTAAACTTCGAGTGAAAAAGTTGTGAAGTTGGAGTTGTGAGCTTGGAGGTTGGCATACAAAGTTGGAGTTGCAAAATTGCATATTTGAGTTATGGAGATTGAAATTACAAGTATTGAGGTGAGATTGCAAGTTTTAAGATTGTAATTGCAGATTGAGTTTGTGGGTGTGTGAATTTGAGATTGTAATTGCAAGTTGAGTTTGTGGGTGTGTAAAATTTGCATTTGTGTGTTGCAATTTGAGCTTATCCAAAATAAGATTGAAACTCTTGATTACAAATTTGACATTCATAACATTTTAAAAATTCCATGTTAAAATGCAAAAAATCTAAAACTTAATTAATTTTTTCCTATTCTATTCTATTACATTATTAAAATTCATGCATGGATTTCAAAGATATATTTATATTTTATGTAGATTGTTGTTACCTTTCTTTTTTATATTTTCTGATATTAAAACTACATTAAAATGGTTGAACTAATGCGTTGCAAAGCAAGCGCCAACTGCTAGTCCTCCTCTAAAAATATTACATAAATTGTTATATTTTTTTCTATTGTCGTCCATGTTTTTTTTAGCATGGCATTGTATATCTATATTTTCCGGGTTTAGAAAGTGCCTGTACTGAGATACCAAGTGTTTTGATGTATTCCTTATTTTTTAAAACCTCTTCATAAATGTCCCCTGAGCGCGTCTTCACCATGACGGGTATAGCCCTTGATATCATATCTCTTCTTGAAATTTTGCACCCATCCATGAGAAAATAGAAGCTCCTTCTCGTTAGCACCTCTTAGAAGTAATGCGCAAAATCTCTTTGCAGCAGCCACCACAAGGTCATCAAATAGAACTACATTATTTTCCTGCATTGTCGTAAACCAAGTAAAAGTGGCTTCCTCCACTTCAGGGCATTGAGACTCTTGTAAGCGCTTGGAATCACCAAGGTGCCCAACATCAAGTCAACTGAAGTGTTCTTTTTGCACTAATATTATTCCAATATTAATCTCAGTCACGTTTATTTGAAAGTGTGCAATGGCCCACGCAGTTAATGCTCTATTGGTAAACTTTCCACTAGTAGCTAACAGTCTCACAATACTGAATAATCTCTTGTTTATGTGTAACACTTTACACCTAACACTTACTAGTCTTAATTTGAAGGAATCGGAAATCTCCATAAAGTAAGAGTATTTTGTGAAACATATGGAAAACATAAAGAATGGATATCAATATAATTGTTTACTTGGATTTAGGGTTTAGGGTTTAGGTTTTGGATTCATACAGAAGTATATTTCAAGACCTTACGATTGAGAATCCAAAATTTTGCTTTAAATATGATTTTAATGTCTCTTTATGGGAGTGGTTGATTGAACTAGTCTTTGAGCGGGTTGGGGAATTATTTTGGTCATGGGAGTGACCCGCCCTTGTCAAAGATTGCAGGACGGGCCAAGTAAGGGATCTTGCCCTTAGGGGCAATAGTTCCAATTAAATTGGAAGGAGAATGAACATGGAATGAAGGATCAAGGGACAATAATGAATAATATTTGAATAAAATTAGAAGGGGAGGGAATGGAAGAGGGTTAATCGCAGATGACTATCTAAACTAAATTAGAATGAGAAGGAGGACGAGATTTATCACTAAAGCATTCAATTAAAATAGAATGAGAGGGAACCAAAGGAACAAGGTTCTCATTTCAAATTTTTTTAATTCCTTCTCATTCTATTTCAATGAAGTTCTTCATTTGCAACGATACATTTTCAGGTGTGTCATTTCCAACATCGAAAATCATATATTGTCTATACAAAAGAAGAGCATTTCATGTAAAGCCATGGAATTAGGGAAAATGGCACACATTGTTAACTAGGGAATTAATAGAAGGGTTTCATTTCCTACAAATGATAAATCTGAATTTGTAATTTGCCAGCCCTCCACTGCTTCTACCAATTTCTGAGATATGCGTTGCCTTTTCTTTACCTCGTCTAATTCGTTACAACACCTTGGAAATGATGATAACGATGTTACATAGAAAAGTCTTACTTGAATGTTAAACGTCAAATCTAAGTTATAGGGAGAGGAATCCAAGCCGAACAAAGATGAAGGAAAAAACCATGAAATATTCAAAGAATTGTCCGCAATAAACAACAAATACTGTATTTATTGGAATTATTTTACATCCATTTCAAGTCTTATTTTCAAGGATTTTTTTAAAATAATAAGCTGATAAATAATACAAGAAAATATGATTTTGATATGCAACTTGCACATCAATATTCTTTTTTTACAAAGGTCTACTCTAGAAGAAATTAGAAAGTTTCTAGAAGAACATGTAGCAAGAATTGGAAAATGTGCTTCCGGTAGATGGAAGGTTTCTAAATTTGTTTTCTCAAAATCAAGAAGGAATTTGTACACATGTACATTACATCTCTCTTTTCTACTAAATATTTAATAGATTTTGCGATTCTAGGAACCTAAACTATTCGATATCTGCCTAAAGAAAAAAATACGTTGAATTAGTATGCACTATTTATCTTCTATACCCTTAGCGCGACGAGGAGGCACCATCATTACGGCGCGTTTGAGGTCTGTAAGAAGCTCACGGCACCTCTATTTCCGGTCTCTGTCTATTCCGTAGACCATCGAGGATAGCCTTGACTTCTGGGAAACATCATTCAAGATAAAGTCAAGGGCCAAACTATGTAGCCGGGGTTGATGATACGTTATTTCCGCAACCAAGTCCACCATTGCATTGCGTAGTTCTGAGACTTCTTCCACCGCGCGATACATACGCCTGAATTCCGCACCAGTGACCGCCAGCTCTCCAGATGAGTTGTAATGTGGTGCAGGCCCAAGGCCATGCAATATGGTCTGTGTCTCACGATCAAAATGCCACCCCATTACATTGTAGAAAAACATCTTCAGACCGTAATCTAGTGGTTGGTCAGGATACAACCCCTCCGCCGCCCGCAGTATGTTCGTTGGATCTTTTAAGGTGCCATATGCCTCGTTTGCTGCAACCAGCTCTGCATGTGATACGTTGAATCTCCAATTCCATTTAACGGGTTTCCCTTCATCAGTGCCTACGTCAAAATTTGGAAAGTATTCTTGACGATACTCCCAATGTGTCGGCATGAAATCTCTCAAGCCAAATTGCAAATATAGACGGGCATGATATGGCGAATGACAGATGATGCATGAGCGACTTTGTATCATATGCTCAATGAGACATTGTGGATGGAATGAATGTCCACATGCTCCAAGCGTATAACACCCTTCCGGGCCCCATGGATAGTGACAAATGGGACAAGTTTGACCCTCTGTGGTCAATGTCCCCGCATTTGCCCATATTTTATGTTGCCCATCTCTGCCCTTCTCATGGATATCAAAACGGTGATCTTCTTCTTGAATGCGCGCCCAATCGATGCTACCATTGGCAGTATTCACTTCTTGGTCCATGTCATCCCATCTACTTGGATACATTTTTTCCAACGTTGGCCAAGATGTAAGTAAGAAGGCTCTCAGCTTGTGGTTGGATGTCCACTCTTCAGCAATCTTTGCTATCTCAGCCTCACATTGTCTCGCCCGTGATGCCGCCAACACCGTGCCCAACATCATGGTTTTCCTATCGGTATGGAGTTGGAATATGTCGTTTTGCATTGCGGAAATACTTGCTTCACATTTCGTATAACAATTGCGGGCTTCTTCTAATTCAATCCGCAATTGAGCCATGCTAGCAACCATTTCGTTCTTCTCCGCTTCCAAACATTTTGTTTTTAGAGCTGCTTCTTTCGCACGTTCTTCTGCTTCAGCCTTGTACGCTTCATACTCCCCGCGTAACTAATCGTGTTGTTCTGCCGTCACATGTCCGATAGTAAGATCCTCCAATCTCGGACTACATTGATTCCATATCTCGTCAACGATTTGTTGATCCACATCTTGTTGGACGAGGGGGACTTCCGGAGGATGTTGAACGAGGGCCACATTCTGGGGGCCTTGTTGGGAACCACCATCATGAGGCGCTTCACCAGCCGGCACAATATTATTCCTTCGATTGCGGGGCTTTGGTATCGCTCGATCCGCTGGCAACTGTTGGCCTGGTGGATCAACCAAACTACTCTTTTTGCTAAACCACTCCGGCACGGGATTTCTAGGAATTGATAGTATAGGCAACCTCGATGTAAGTGCGTCGCCTAAATGCTTCCCAACATTGCCAGGGAGGTCCAAAACTTGATTAAGCGTCGACAAATCAACCCGCTTGTGCAACACACACTCCGCGTATACCATCACAACTATTCTTCTAGGAATGGTATTCTTTGGCCAACGTGTTTCGTGGGAGATGGCTTGTAAGATCTCCAAAAACCTCTATTTTATCTCTACGGAAGTAATGTTGGCATACGTCAATTGCTTCGTTCGGCAATGATCCTCGTGAACTTCCGGAGTATACCATCGGTCGAGGTGAGCAAAACCAATGTGCTCATACGCGTGCTGACATGTCCATAGCTCCGGTAGACTTTCCCATCCGAAGTACGCCAAAAGATTAAGGTCTCCGTAAATTTCTAGCTCCAAATCCACAGCCTTCTTGGCTCTTTTTGAAGGACCCGCGCCCAAATCTGGCACATTTAAATTCCTCCTCTCTCAACCATCTCCACCACCTCCACCACCTCCACCACCGCTATGCATGGTTGCCATGCTTTAAACAACCCTAAACCACTACGAAATACTTCTAATTGCTATTCTAATACTAGCTAACTATCCTAATATGATTATGCCGCCTATAACTAATTGCACTTCAAAATAGTGCTACAATTAATCCCATGCAAGCACTTCAAAATAGTGCTGATGAGAGATTGTTAAAAAGTATCACAGACGCGGCTTCTTCAAATCTCTGACAACTTCAACAACTTATGTACGTGTGCTGATGCTTTTGAGGACTAAAAATTCCCTTTTCGCGTAATCTCCGTCCTCAAAAGGACTACTTTTCCACCCTGAAAACCCCGCACACCGCTGTCAACATGGAGGCAAGTGCATCAGGGCGTCCAGGATTCGCGGGAAGGTGTGCAAAAAACATTTCCTCCCTTCCCTTTTATACCCCCCTGTCTGCCCTTGTCCGCGCTTGTCCGCGGCCGTAGGGTCGCACCTGTCCGTGCCATGTCTGCGTCTCGTTCGCGCCTCGTCTGCGGCCTGTCCGCGGTCAGTCCGCGGGGAGTCCGCGTCCAGTCCGCCACTATTCCGCGGGCAGTCCGCGGGCATTCCGCGACCTTTCCGCGCCAGTCCGATGCAATATGATATATTTGCGGGCACTTCACTCCATGTCCGCTAACTCCTAAATATTTTTCGCATTCAATTTACTAGGTACCTTATTGTGCGAGATGAATGTCTTGAAATAATAATGACATTAAAAAATAAGAGTATATTATGAAACATATGGAAAACATACACAAAGAATATCAATAGATCTCGTAGTATGCATAATGGAAAATTTAATAGACATCCACTCAAGATCGCACTCGAACTGTTGGGTCATTCTCTTCTATGCACTGTGGATCCACATGAGATTCATCCGTGCTCTCTTCATCATCGGACTGTGGAGTAACACTTCTCAATTGCAAGTTATTGTCTCGACCAATAACCAACCTCCTTGTTGGACGAGAGCCGTCGATGTCACGTATTCCATTGTCATCCATATTGGGTCTTCCGTCAGATGGGTCGTAAGCTTCACCAACAAATGGCATTAGTATTCCTTGATCCCTTTAATGTCTCTTCCTCCCTCGTGTAGTCCTTCGTCGCCACTAGCACTTGCGGTGCTTGTAGAAGCCTCCCCGCAATGTAGAAGTGCTCTACCTACATCAACAATTGCATTGATGTCTACATCTAAGGACGAAACTATCCCTCTTCCACTTGTTACAAGCACCCTTCCACCCCTGCGTACAGAATGACCTCGTTCACTTGCTGGAGTGAGAGGTTGCCTTCGAACGGTTGGACTATGAACATTATTCGTCCAAATGGATTGCCGGCGATTTCGTCCTTGTCCAATGTTTGGGCGATTATTTTGAAGTGCTACCAATGAAGAACCGACGCCCCGTGTGGTCGCTCCACCGAATCTCCCCGCAACTACATGACTACAGGTGATCGGCCGATTTTGTATTCCAACTTGGGGACGTACATCAACCTCCGTGGTTGACACATTCACTACAACGTCTCCAATAGGCGTGGATAACCCTTAAACATTTGAAGTCGTAATACATGGCAAATTGGAATTGCCATTGCAAACCACCCTCGATGGCACAAGAGACGAATCACCCGCCGGTGTAGTGGCCTCTTCATCCCTGTGATCCGGGATATGTTGCCTTTTCCCACCAAATGATAACGAATCACTTTCAGGCTGGGATGGCAAGTCAACGTTTGTGTGGACGGTCTGGTGGTGAACGCCCCCTTCCTATTCACGCCAGAGTCATTGTCCTGCACAAAATTGTCCAAATGACGGCCCATCATCATCCCCGCGAAGGTTAGATGACAATTGAACATGTTGTGGTTCTTCACCTTCGGTAAACTCAAAAACACCAATATCTCAAGTTCTACGATCACCATCAAAGTGAAGACCGTCATAATCCGAACTGTTATCCCCATCACGGTGACCCTCACCACCGTCACCATCTGAATCTTCATTGTCCGAATCAAAAGTACCAGCGTCCATGTCAAAATCACCAAGTCCATCATGATCGACATAATGGCCATCATCATTTGCATCATCAGAATCGTCTCCATTGCTTTCATCATTGGAATGCACGCCATTCAACTCAAGCCACTGAGCAACCCTCGTTCCTCTTCGATGCCTAAGGAGCCTAGAATTGGTGTAAATGTAAACGAGGTCCTCCGCCCGACTATGTTGTAGGCGATTGCGGGATTCGTTGTGAACATAAGAGTACATACTCCAATTGCATTCGCATGCCGAAGCAGAACATACTTGAGCAAGGATGCGTCTTGCTATAATCTGCAATTGCTTTGCCCCGCCTTCCATAGCATCCCACCATTCATGAGGCAGTACATTCAAGACATTTGGTTGCATGGAATCTGCAAATGTCCCTCTATTCTCAATGAAATCTTGGTACTGATTGAAGACCAAACCTAGATCATCCTCCCTCGTAACTAAGTTCCGAAGAACACCATTCAAGATTGGTCTCGCAAGCTCGTGCTCGTGCAACGGGGCCCATCCACTCAAAGAAGGATTCAACATAGCCCCCGCCCAATGAAGGTCGGTAATCATGAGCCTCCACCTTGCGTTAAAGGCATCTAATGCCCTTGTTGCCAAATCTTGTTCCAAGCAAAACGGGGCATTGCGAAATCCTTGAACATGGATCCCCAATTCATGCATGACCTTCCATGCATGACACATAGCGGGAGCATTGCCGTCAAACACACGAAGAGCACGTACCACCGGTAACACCATGTACTCGTAATTCACACAAACGTCCCAAAATCCATCCGAGCATATAACGCGACGTGCATAAAGGCCTTTTGCATGTGCCCTTGTATTTTGAGTTCGCAATCCCGCTAGAAAAGCATGCCATTCTTCATCAACCACCATTCGCTCCAATGCCTGGCAAACTTGGAGGAGGCGTTGTATCGTGAGAAAGTTTGTTGCAAACCGTGTCTCATTGGGCAAACGAATAGAAAGATCAGGTGATAACCTTCAAAATATTGCTTGTGGGGCATGGTGGTTCTTGATGAATAAACAAACAACCCTTGCCTTCTTAACAATCCTTTGTACCCACGGTTCTTTGCCCCAATCTTCCAGTAAAAGTTCCAAGCAATGGGCAGCGCATCCTTGAACATAGAGATGTGGAATTTCTTGCATGATGTCACGACATGCGGCCGCCGTGACTGGAGCATTGTCCGTGCATACTTGGACAACATTTGCATGTCCAACCATTTGCAAAAACGGTCGGATTTGAGAAGCAACATAAAAGTGGTCTTTATAATTTCCCGATGTATCGATGGTGCCTATGAAAACATCCCCTTTTGTACATGACTGAACAACATTTAGCAAAGGTTGGTTCTGAACGTTGTCCAAGCCATCACTACATATTGTAACGCCATACTTTGATATAGCATTATCCATGGCTATATTGACAGCCGTTTGTACATCAACTTTTCTGTTTGTCAACAACTTCGTACGTATGGCATTGTAGGTCGGTGGATGGTAGGCGGGCATTCGTGGGCGTGTAGTTTCTAGAACCGCTTTTACAAACGCAGGGTGCCTAATGATATTGAATGGAATGTTCGCTTCATAGAAAGCACTAGACCAAGCGTTGTCCAAGAATTGCCTTTTGGAAATGTTGAAGCCCTCAGGCAAGGTCGTTTGACGTAGCTCTCGAGGTTCCCCATCTAAGTGTACGGATTCCACGCCACGACTTGTTTGGGAGTTCTGAATCTGCTCCACGTCATCCACCACGGATTGTGTCAATAAGTGTTCCACTCCAATCCCATTCTCGTCATCAACACATTGTTGGGGACAAGGTCCATCGTTGGCAGCATCAGGACAATTAGGAACAATCCCATCACAACCTTGAAACAACACATGCACATGTGAAGGCACCATGCTACACAGTTGGACGTCACGACCTAGATTACTAGGATGACGGTACCCCATGTGCGACAACATCATGTCGGCTCTATAAACCATGGAATGAGAACAAAACGGACACTTCACTTGTCGTGCTGCTCTTGAAGGAGCGTTGCCCATGTTTTTGTACCATAGATCCCATACAGAATTCTGACGCGGCATGGAGTCGCACGTGATTCAGAGCCAACTAGGGGTCAGCAATTTCCTCCTCAGCAATGGGATTTCGAGCAATGCATTCTTGTACAAAGAATCCAAGGTCTTGAAAGCCACTATGCAGGATTAAGCACCATCACCTAGGAACGGCACTATTTTATACTGAAATTCAAATGGAGCAAGTGCGGTTGGGGCGCAGACTAGCAGCGGACATAGCCGCGGACAGCCCCGGACAGCCCGCGTACAGCTGCGGATAGCCGTGGATTGCCGCGGACTACAAGCGACACTGGTTTGGACTGGCCGCGGACTGAGCGCGGAAAGGCCGCCGACTGACCGCGGAATGGCCGCGGACAGCCTTCGATAACAGAGTGAGGCGCAGATTCGCGCGGACAATCCTTCAACCCATGCTGAAAATTACTACGACATGAATTTACCGCAGTTGATGACATGTCTGCACATGTGGCATGCAGATTCCTTTCTGAATCCAACGTGTCTCTCGAAAGGTAAATGTGAAAATTGAGTTTTCTGCCGTCAAAATGGCCCCATCACAGTAAAGTCACGATCCGTCACAATGTCATGCCGTCATTGTGTCGTGACATCCTGACATTGTGATGGAAATTGTTCCCGTCACGACACAATAGACAACCCTGTCTTTAATGAAGAGTACGTAATTAATGCATTACAATTTTTCATTATTCATTTCCTAACCTAGGTTGGCCCAAGGCATTTTCACAACATGCATTGCTATTTTTCAAACTCCTTGTTTTACTGCAATGACTAAGGAGGAAAACAAAAACTGGTATTTCTACCTCTAACCGTAGGATCTCAATTAAGACTTATTAAGTGAGGTACCGTTGAAATTTCAGAAAATTCGATCGCGTGGGTTGAAAGATTATATTGTTTGAAGTAGAGAAAACCACTCATTTCTTCCTTGCTTTGAGTGGAACATACAAAGATGACTAAACCTTGAAATTGCCATTTCATGACACTTGGTCCCTTAGGGGTTAAACATTCACTTATTCAAATTTACATACTCTTATTATCTTAAATAAGAGTTATTTTAGTGATAATTGACCTAAACCTAGTAATTTCCCTACATCACTGCATATAATACAAGTGGTGGGTATGAATCCCAATGATGAGAAAATTGTGAACAAAAGAGGTACACCCCAAATGCCCCTCTCAATATTAATAGAGGTTGTGAAATAGTATTTTACATCCTTGATATCTAAGCATGTACAACTATTTTTAATGGATATTCACTTTAGCATAATCTAAATTATGATTTCCTCACGTGTGCTCTGGAAAATAAACTAGAAAAGAAGTTGTACAAAATCCTAACCCAAGCTCATTTTTTGTTCATCTAATTTCAATTTAGACTAAGCAAAAAACAAATTACAATTAAATCTAGAAGAGAAAATATTGTGTAAAATATAATTTTTACACGAGTTGCCTTGCACAAGAGAACCTTGAGAGGAGAAAAGCTTGTGGAGAAAGAATTTTTTTTAAAAAACAATTAAAATCAACGGGGGAGCGGTGTAAATGACAGAAGGTGGATAAATCAACGTTTCGAAAGTAAAATCAAGTTGGTCCATGTGCGAGTTGGGGGTTTATATTTGGGACCCTTCTGGTGGGACCCACCACCGCCTACACGGCAGTCGACGACCCCCCGTACAGGGCCATGTGCGTCAGCCTTATAGCTTGATGATGGCCTAACACCAATTGGGGTTGTTATGACGTTGTGTGTAGCAGGTAGGGGTGACTGGGTGACTTGAATTAGTGAGTTCCTTTTGGGGTCTTATCTGTCACGTTTTTGTGTTAGTTTTTTTTTTGGGTGCCAAAATATAAATTAAAAAATGATGGCGGCTAGCAATTTTCCTTGGCATTCAAACAATGAACCTATGATTGTGGCATCAATCCCAATTTCCATCAACCCCTAAAGGTCCAATGTTCCCTTAGGGAACATTTTAAGTTTGGGTAAGGTCACAAGATCTCAATTTTTGGCATGATTTTTTGAGGTTTTTTATTGAATGGACAACTTTTTATTAGGTTTAGGGAGACATCATTTTTTTTAATAGAAATCCAACTTACCATTCAGAAGTTACAGTTTTTTTCAGTAACATATTAAAAATGGTGGAGCAATTTAGTGTGACATTTAACAAATAGTGTAGCAAAACTTTAACTAATTGTAAATTCAGTAGAAATTGGAGTATTTGTCCATTTTCAAAAAAAAAACATCCTCTTGGAAAGAAAATGGAAAACTTTGCATCTACCATACGGATTATTGAATTTTGAAAAGATGAGAATGTTATGATATATGCAAATCTTGAAGTGTGTTGTTAATTCTCAGCACAGAGTTGCATTGCATGATATTTACAATGATATCTTCTACCCCTCTTCTACTTCTAAAATTTGGTGCACATGTGCCTAACTTGATCCATTTTAATTTAAAATTCAAAAATTATAGACCGTAGTGCAAGAAGTTGTCATTGAAGGTGGTCAAAGTTTGCTGAAGGTGTTTAGTATGACCTAAAAAAGAGTTTATGTCTCACTTCAAAAAGATGATATCTTTCAATTCATGCGATCAAATTGAACAAAAATTTTACCTCACACACTTGTACAATCCTAGTACAAGATCCTAGGGTTAGATATGTAAAAGCTATGTTTATTTGCATTTTGTGTTGAATGCATTGAAACTGGCAGTTTTCAATGAGTTTGGTTGCTAAAAGGTTGCGGGTCTTTAGGGGTTAAATCAATAAGTGGAAATTCGTTTCATTTACTTTTTTTAGATGAGATCACATGTCCTATTTATGTCACAAATCACATATTTTACTGCAAACATTTGAAATTATTGTGTTTTTTCTAAAGAAAACGTGAAGGAAATTCATATCAAATACAAAGTATGCTAAAACTTTTGAAAATTTCATCAAAGGTCTATAGTAGCCTGTAGGGTACCAATCAAAATGGCATTTTTGCATTTCTAAGGAAAGAAATTTCATTACTGCCAACTTTGACACCGTCCCTAGGACTGGAAATTTATTCTCGACCTTGAAATTTTTGGCACAACACGATCACCATTATGTTACTAACATGTGTGCCAAATTCCAAGGCCAAAAGATTTACATAAAAAAGATATTTGAAATCTACCAACATGTGCTACAATTATTGTGAGAAAAATTTCACCGTTGCCAACTTTAACACCTCCAAAGGATTATTACTATTTTGTTTTTCTCATGAAATTTTTGACATGAGGCCACCTCTATATTGATTTAATGAGCGACGCTATCTTGTGAGCGGTGAGCAGTGAGTAGCAAGCGGTGAGCACAAAATAGTCTGAAAACGGGAAAAAAAAGTTGTTTTTTTCCAGAAAAACTTTATTTTCACGGAAAGTAATGATAAGTCTCTCAAACTTTGCGTAGAAAACTCGAAGAATTTTTTTAACTTAGAATGTACCCTATAGCCGTGGAATCACTAACCATGGATATTTTTTCCAATTCCCTTTCGTCGCTCATGTCCACGACTATCAACTTGCGGTTTTATTTCCATTTATTAAAACCTTAAAATTACAGAGTCCACAATCAAGTAAAAAAATTGAATGAAATTTGATAAAACTTACAATGATTGAAAAGTCCAATAGTAGGGGATGTGGAGTCATATAATTTCATCGTGATAGCTATACTACACAACGTTTGGAACAAATAATATTCTAATCTTCTAATATTTGATTCTAAACTATCGTCCAATGGTATAAGATACCCCATCTCTCCAAATGGAGTTGGCATGGTTCAAAATTGAAGATGTTCTATGCAGCCAATACATGACATAACTTCTGCATGTTGCTAACATAGCACCTCTCAAGTCGGTTAAAATAATGTATCAGAAAAAATGATACATTGTAACATAAATTAGTATATTGAAGAGAAGTACGAGTGAGTAATTCACTCATGCATTGACTACTAGCCATACTTGTGACAAGCAAAACCAATTTCACATGTTCAAATTCGAGCTACCGGAAAAATACAAATACTATTTAGAAGATACTTCATTGCGGTTTTAATTTTTCATCCTTGCTTGGCAATATTAGCAAGCTCTAGAATGCGCATGACTTCATTCAAGCTGTAGCTTGGGGCATGCATGAATAAGTCCTTGTAGTCCATCTTACATAAATAGCGTAAGATGTAGTACACATGCTTGCAACTTCCATGGCCCTTTCTTCCTCAACGCCTCCACTGACATCTTCACGAAATCTGGACATGTACACGCCGGGTAGTCTGTGAAGGTTATGCAATAGGACTTCTCCTTCTCCGTTTGAAGAATGATAACACATCCAAATCACGGATACGGCATAGCGGTGACATTCGTAACGTAGCAATTCTTCATCAACGCTGCGCTTGACCACTTGTTTCGGTGCTCAACGGAAGGCACATCTGTAATTCGGCGAATCTGGTAGCCATTGCGGAAAGTATGGTACGAGTCCGGATTCTCACGAAGTGGGAAGTTCGATCGCAGAAGAGACATGCTCAAAGTTACCTCGAATTGTCTACGAGGCGACAAAGCACCACGTTGCTCTAACTGAAAACCTGCTTCTTCTAACGATAAAACTTCTTGCATCGTTAGATTCGTGCCAAGCTTTACTGGCCACGTCATTGAAACTGATGGCCAGTCTACTACAAACGGTTTCTTTGAAGCCATCACGCATCGGCTAATATCATCAGCACAAAACCAGAACTCAACGGAAGTATTTTAGGGCGACCTGAAATCCTTCTTCTTGCCAATGTATGTTGAGGCAAGTGTTCCCTGACTCCCACATCCAACTTTAGCGTCACACCTCTCACCGGTGTGAGCCTACAATGCCTGGCACTTTCGGTGGGAGGTCTTCGGAAGCCAACCAATGTGCCACTTTGACAGATCACACTCCGATACCAATACTGCAGTAGTGTAACGGACCCCGGAACCTTGTTCATTTAGGGCCTTTTCGATCCGCGCCCAAGTCACCCTTCTGCCATCTTGTGGAATCCAATAGTTCACCGTATCAGATCGGTGGGAGTCGTGGCTGGACCCGGGTGGCATATCAAGTTTCCGTTTAGCGGGACCCAAAAATCTCCGCTCCTTGAGCCCGCCCGTCTTTGTCAAGAGATCCTCCGCCCCCGGGAAACTCCGCACAGCTTTTGCAATGAGTCTTGGATCACCAAAACGTTGGGCAGATCTTAATCGAAGCGTATCTTTGTCTGGACCTTTTCCGGAGGTCCCTCCATTGATCCATGCCCGATACGAAGTGATTTGCATGAAAGCCCGAATTAGGTCATCCACAGTAGCCGCATATAAACATGTCATGGTATTCCCGGACTGCTGAAGCCCGCGGTTGTGGATTGTCTCCGCAAGATTACATGATGGCATGTCAGCTCGCTCGTCGAGTGTGAGGTCTTAATATCATACATCAAATGTCATTACTACGTTCACAACTAACATTTCAATAATTTGAATATTAAGAAAAGGCATTGCGAGAACTTACTAGTTGCATTGCTCTACCCCATTGTCTGTATCGGAAATGCCAAAAAGCCATCCAGTCTTCTAGGGCACGACGCCCGCTTTTGGTAGTGGCTCTAGATGAAATTCACCATCCACGAATGACGTTGTATTGTGCTTCAGCCTCTTCTTGTGATCTCGCGTTCTTCCAAATCCTACAAAATGCAATGTGTTGATCTTGGGATGCTCGTAGAATTCTCTTTATGGTGGCTTGTTGAAGGCACTTGGTCCAATGGAATAAACAAGTCCGTTCTTTGTTTTCGATCGGGACGTCCTTGTCGCCATTGCCATACACTCGCCGAACAGTGTGCCAATTTGCTCCGGCACTATCAGCCATGAATCCTTTGAAGTTCGTGTTCTCCACTCCGTGATTCAACATCGTATCATTCAGGTTCTCCCAAAACAACTGTTGTGCTTGAGCATCCTCCAATTGCATATCATACATAGCTATCGTCATAACTTTACAATACTTACTGTCGTATATATGGCATGCCATGGTAGTCTAGTCTTTAACCCGCTTGACGTGATTAAACATCAACCAACAATCTTGGAGGTCTCTACCAGGTTGCATCCGCCGAACAAGATCAACACCACTACCAAGACGATCAACAGACATTTTAAATACAAACACCTAACCTTTAGATTGCCCCGGGAACTTGTTCTCGTGGATGAAGACAAACTTGGACGACTCCTTTAGCTCCATGATGTTGTCCATGACACCTTTTCCACCACTGTAGAAGTGCTTGCATGTCGACACCAAATTCCTTATGTTAGGGGATGATAGAGTCTGGAATTGATCCAAGACAATATCCATGGATGCTCCTTCAAAGTTTGATGATCCCGATCCGGGACGGATCAAGTAATTGGAAAGATAATTCTTACTAGCAGACATAATGATAGCAGAATTAGTGGCGTTGGGTGTGTGCTCAACTTCATTCGCAACGCACTCATGCATCACGTCCATTGCGGTTTGGTTAACTCCATTCGAGATGGAATGCTGGTGAATACCAAGATGAATGGCAAGTCGGGTGCGCTCCGAATCGGTACACGTTGCATAATAAATACGTGCATCACACAGAGCTAGACAATAGGCGGGGTTTGACAAACCTTACAAGCCAAGGTTGATTTAGGGTGCGGAGCGCCATTGACATGTCAGGGAAAAATGGCGAGACCACTCCACTCCGTTTGATTAGTGCAACCTTCATTCCTGCACTTATAGTCACAATGAAGGTTGGGACATTGAAGATGGCCAATACAAAATGACTTCCGGTATGTCAAGCCAAAATCATTCATGATATTCGTAGTCATTGTCCTGCACCATGTGTGACCATCGTGTTGCTTGCTCATACCATCCAGTCCTCCTCCGAACTGAGTTGGTATGCCTTCTGGAAGTGGAGGCAACTCAAACATCACGTCCCCGTTGTAAGACGGAGGCAAATACTTCACACGTGAGCCTCTATACTGTTGAAGTCCACGTGTGTCAACTCAAAACGGGATCCCTTTCTAGAACAGGTCCTGCGAACATATGGAATGATACTACGGATACTTTTAGATTTTCGATGGACAGGTGGTTTCCTAAAGGAAAGAGACGGAGACATGTGCAACCTACTTGGGGTATGGATAGATGCATCGGGACAGATAGAGTCTTGTGACGTAAAGGTGTACGATGATTCCCCCAAATTCACATCAGAGAGGTCCTCGTCTGTGTCACTTACAAGCTGCACGCTTGGGTTAGACCGTGTGCCCAAACCGGGCACAAGTATCGTATCACCGGAAATCGTAGGAGGGATAATCATGGCACACGACGCATTAGCGGACGTTTGAGTATCCCTAACACCATATACTTTAAAAGAACCACGACACAGATTCCACAGAAAGCCTAAATTGTCTCGATCTTTCACTTTGTATATAGAATGTTCTAATACTCCTGAGCTATCAAAGACCTCTTGTTCAATACGAACAGTTGCAATTCTAAACCCAAAGCGACTACTAAGGAATGCCTCCGGGACATTAACAGAGCCATTTTCACCAACGGACATTACAAGTGGAACTCCACCATTCTAAGATGTGAGTGACGCCATAGTCAAGAGCTCTCCACAACAAAGGATATGGAATGCCTGCGGATCATGATTGCCGATATATATTGAATGAAATCAACTGCTTGGGTAAATATCTGAGTGAAGGTGTTCAATTACGGAAACGCATCGTGTTCATAAATCGCAGAAATATTTAGTGCCTCCTGTCAGATGCCCATGCATGCTCCTTGACGACATCTTAACAAATAAGGAAACATTTTTAAATTTATCATAAAATTTAAAAGGTTGATCCAAGTAAGGCGGAGTGTACCATATAGTTGGTATTCGACATGTACAATCGTGATCCACTAAATTAACAGTAAACACCCAAAGATAAGAGAGATGAGAGATGATTAGTTGAAAGCGAGGACAATACTTTGTCAACTAGAAGAAATAGAGAGCACGCACTTTCTCTACTACGCCAGAATAATGCATTCTTAGTACTACTAGCACACAATCTGACACATCTTTATTGAACATGACAAAGTAGAAGCCAATCTAGAGGTCATGATCAGAGTCAACAATTTACAAATAGATAAGTACTAGTTGTATCCTCTAAGACACCAAGGTAGGTTAAAGATATTTTTTACCCGATATTGTCGTTATTCACTTAACACAATAGAAAAATCTAGTTAAGTGCAATGCTTGTGCCTGCAGAAGCAATTAATAGAGATGCTATAGCCACAATTAACTTAGAGGATGAAAATCAAATTAAGGCTGACAACATCTGATAAAATAGATAAAGATCGTGAGGCAACCCATTAGCAGAGAAGTTATTTTAGTAAAAGAGCTCCATTTACGGGTCGTTGAGGTTCAACGACTTATTACGATATCATAGCAGCCACACTCGTGTGAAAATGATCAATGTAACGCAACCAGGTCGACTTACAGAGGATGACAAGCAAGGGTGGTCGGAAGAGAAGAACAATACACTACTCAAATCCTAAGCAGAGGAGGTCACGAACGCACTGTGAACAACACAAGGCCTTCGTTTTTGAGGAGGGTCGTGAGGAATTGACATCTAAGGGGCCTGTTCGATTCAAGAAGTTGTCAAGTATTCTGCAAGCAGAAGAGGCGAAGCACTGTCCTGTTGGAGTAAGTGTTTCATATTCATATTCCAGTTAGTTTTCTATAATGCAATTTTGGGTTGTTCATACTTACACTCGTTATGTATAGTCGTCCAACTACTTCATGCAGCTGCGTAGAGAAAGGGGGATGAAGAGTCTATACAAGTTATCAAGACAAGTGATTTCTCAGGACCTAATGCGTCGGGAAGCTCAATGCATGGGGATAAGGGTGCAAACGTTGTTGTTGACGACAATGACTGTCAAAGCATGGACTCAAGTATGGAAACAAGGAGCCGGGTAAATTCATCTCGATCTACACTGAATAGGAATTGGTCCTCATCTAGGGCAACCAATGGTCGTTCTCGGACCGATCGAGGAAGCGCGGGGGTTAGTGGGCCGATATTGTTGGGGGAGGAACAGGCCCAAACGACACAGGTACGATATCATCATACTGCTTAAACATTATACAACGTAACTATGGTTTCATAAAAATCTATTTGTATTTCCAACTAAATTGTGGATTATGGTTTCGAGAGAAATAGTTATTTAAACCCGTAATATTTTAGCAAAGGGGAGATTAACGGATTTATTAGTTTTAGGGCATCTGGATTATCTCCGTGGAAAACCTAGAGCTCAACTGTCGACGCTTAGTGAGAACACCTTCTTGCTTTTTGACTCGAGCACAAGCCCTTTCTGTTTTTAAGGGTGACTCCACCAACGTGCTCATCATATAGCTCGTCATTGTCCAGTTCGTTAGTTGTAGAGCCTAAATCCTAAAAATAGATTTTTCTAGAAAATTAAGTGTAAAAAGGATTGTAGATATATGGAGAATTAATTAATTGAAGATTAAGTTTACATTAAATAGTTAATTAATCAAAAAGTGCCTATTCATATCCAAGATATAGGAAATAATGGGAAAAGGGTTGAACTCGCACCCTTTGGGAAGGGTGTGCCTTTTCATATATATATATGAATAGATGTGAGGATTTAGTGGAATTAATCTTAATGGTTAATTATAGAAAAAACCGTTTTTCCAAAAGGTGTGCCTCTTGGATTTGAGTAGAATGACTAGCTTGAATTATTAGCATTCTTTACCATTACCATAGACATTCTTTGGAGGAAGATTGGAGTGAGCCCTAGTTTTAGGTGTAAAAGCTAGTTGATGATTCTTATTGTTGTAAGAATATTTAAATTTATATATATATATATATATAAATAATTATTATTGAATTTGCATATGTAAAGTCTTGAGTGTGACTTGAATAATATGTATAATTGCAATAATATTAGTTCTTCATAGAATAAATTTGACATTGTGTTTTGTAAACGCAATTGTATGCATGAGGTATTAATTGTGAATAAATTCCTATGCACAAATGCATTAATTATTTAGATCTTCATTGTAGAAATTAGGATATCATCCTAATTGTTTATGTGACATGAAATTGTGTGTGTTAATGAATTAAATTTAATGTATTGCATATGAGTGAATTATGCATACTTAATATGAAATCTTGAAGAGACATGTTTAGGGAAAGACCCTAACTATGTCAAAGTGACATTGTGGATATTAAAGTAATAATTCTAAGTGTATATAAGGCATTTAGAAATTAATTTGGAGTAAGAAACTTAATGCATTCATGTGAAGAATGCATAAGTAGTTGATGTAAGACTTGAGTTTAAGTGGGGAAACTTAAAGTATTAAGACCTAAGACATGATTCTTATGCATGTGTAAATAGGAGAACTTAAGTCTAAGTGATAGAACTTAAGTCATGCAAGTGTAAGAGTGAAGAAATTTTTTTTGCATTTAAGTGTTAAAGGCTAATAGATAGATTAGACTTAAGCCAGGTTTTAGAGTAGAATTATTCAGAGGCTTAATCTAACTTGTGTGTTGTTTGAGTCTAACACTTGTTATGAGTACGTGAGTGCGTGAACCATGGACGTACGTGAGAAGTGGAGCGAATGGCATGAGGTAAGTTCAAGAATTTTAATGGAATTAATCAAGAACCCAACCATGACCGCAATGGATAGTATCCACGAGCCGAAGATGGCAAAAGTATAAGAAACTGACTAACGTGCACATTCATAGTTAATTAAAGAGCAAGGCTCTTTAGAGGAGCAAGGCTCTACCTAAGCACTTAAATCCTTGGGATTAACACCTTAAGAGTGGAATGCTAAGTGTGATGTATTTTAAGGCTTAATTCTCTAAAAATGAGTGTATAAACTTAAGTAATTCAATAGAAAGATAGCTATTGACCTACAATTAAAGACAAACTACTTAACAATTGACGTAGACCATCCCGGGAAGAATTTAGAATCATGGGGAGACTAGTGTGAGTCTTGGGTGTTTTGGAGAGTGGATTTTTTGGGCTACATTAGCTTATGAGTGGATGCGGAATTTCAGGTCTGGTGAGGTATTATACTTGCGATTCAACATCGGCCATAGTATCTCAGTTACGAGTAGTCCTCGGAAATTAGGTTAAATGCATGATTAGAATTGCATGAGACAATCCTCATAAAAATGTAGTCGATTTCAATTGCAGGCAACAGGTGGCGTGAACAGAGAAGGAAGTGGAGAGACATAGGACGAGGAGGAGCAACTGACGCGAGTTAGACAGGTATGTACGCGACACAATCACCTGAATTAGTGCCCATTCCAGAACTCGAATGCTCAGTTCCATGTCTCCGAATGAAGTACAAAAATAATGATATTTAATCTAAACCCTAGTCTTTGGCATGTAACCCAACATCCAATATGTAATGTCGAATCCTCTAAACCCTATTTCTGTGCGATTGCAGTTGGGGAACCAAGCATTTTATGGGTTAAATATTCTTGGTAACTTTGCTTGTGTGTGCATCAGGTTTGTGGTGCAAAGGGGCGCATCAAAGTTGGGTTTATTAGCTTTTGTCCAGACGTTATTGAGGTCGATAAGAACCGAGTGGCACTCATGGTGGATTAACTTCTTCATCGTGAATGATTGCGGTGATGCTTCTTGCCGGTATGATTGTCTTAGCAATCACTTGTTGTCCTAAGTTGTCGAGAGTTGAAACGGGTACAAAGCTAGAGACGGGTTTCTCGGATCTGAGGGACAGATAGAGGACTTAGTTTTGGGATTTGTTTTATTTTGACTCTGACCTTCTTTCATGCTGGATGCATTCTTCTTCATGGATCTTGCTGGTCTGATGTGCATGTTCTTTTTTAGTGACTCCGGACTTTAAGTGACTCAACACCCATTCCATCTCTCATCATGATGGATTTGTGCTTTCCTTCTACGTTCATGTGCATGTTTTTCCATTTCTGACTCTCGTTTTCAAGTGTATTAACACTTCATTCATGCGGAATTCTCGATTTCTTCATGGACTCTTGCTGGGTCCATGTGCATTTTTTTTTACTTTGTATTTCATTATTGCTGAAATTGTTCATAGATACGAGCTGTAAGTTCATCAGTAGTGAGTCGTGGGCCAGATAGAGTATTGAGTTTTGTGTTTATTTTTAAAGTGTCAATAATCTGCTATCACGCTCGATACATTTTTCAGCGAGGGTTGTAAGTGAATGGAGAGAGTTTCAAGGGTCCCTCGGATCCAAGGGACAGTTGGTGAACTGAGTTTTGAGATTGTTAATTATTTGTTTCTATACTTTGTTCATTTCGAAATCATGCTTTGGCGCGAGTTGATAGTTAACCAAGCTAGTGTCGAGGGTACCTCGGATCCGAGGGACATATGGGGGTCTAAGTTTTTTTGTTTTCTTTTCAATGAGCTCTAAACTTCTTATATGTTGATGTCATGGTTAGAGGCGAGTTGTTAGGAAATAAAAATTGAGTCAAAGGTCCTTCGGATCCAAGGGATAGATGGTGGACTGAGTTTAGTGATTTGATTTGAATTGCCTCTAACCTAATTCTATGATGGATGCATTATAATTCATGAATTCATGCTGAGTTGATATGAATATTTCTTTTTGATGACTGAGAAATTACACTAACTCTTTACTCTTTCTTGCTGATTTCATGTTGGATACTTTCTTTCTTGTTGAGTTTGTGAGCATGACCTTCCTTTCGTCACTCTGGTTTTCAAGTGACTTATGACCTCATTCATGGAAAATCCATGTTGGATCATTGCTCTCTTGCTGGATTCATGTGCTTGGTTTATTTATATTTTCCTTTTGAATTCATTTATGCTAAATTTGTTCATAGACACGAGCTGGAAGTTCATGAGTAATGAGTCGTGGGACAGGTAGAGGACTAAGTTCTGCGTTTAATTTGAAAGTATCGATAAGATACTATCATGCTAAATACATTCTCTAACAAGGGTTGTAAGTGAATCCATCTAGTGTCGAGGGTCCCTTGGATCCGAGGGATAGATAGAGGTCTGAGTTTAGAGAACTTATTTCAGTTGCCTCAAACCAACATTCTTGCTAGATGCATTATAAGTCATGGATTCATGATGAGTTGATATGCATGTTCTAATTTGATGACTTTGAACTTACACTCACTAGTCACTCTTTCATGTTGATTTCATGCTTTTTACTTGCACTCTTCATGAGTTCATGTGCATGATATTCCTTTCGCATTACTGGTTTGTAAGTTACTCAACACTTTTGTTGTGCAGAGTCCATGTTGAATCATTGCTCTCTTGCTGGATTTGTGTGCTTGGTTCTTTTTTTACTTTTGGCTTCAATTATGCTGGATTTGTTCATAGTGCTTTGCAGTAAATTCATTAGTATTGAGTCGTGGGACATGTAGAGGACTAAGTTCTGCATTTAATTTGAAAGTGTGGATAAGATACTATCGTGCTGGATACTAGTGTAGAGGGTCCCTCGGATCCAAGGGACAGTTGGTTTACGGAGTTCTGTGGTTGTTTATTTTATTGTTTCTATACTTTGTTCTGGCGGAAATCATGCTTTGGCTTGAGTTAAAAAATAATCAAGCTAGAGTCGATGGTCCCTTGGATCCGAGGGACAGTTGGTGGACTGAGTTTTGTGAACTATTTCTAATTGTCTCTTGCCTTCTTTCATGCTGGATGTTGTATTATTCATGGATTCATGCTGACTTGTTGTGCAATTTTCTTTTTGATGACTCGGAACATACACTGACTCTTCACTCTTTCAAGTTGGATTCATGTTGGATTCTTCCTTTCTTGCTAAGTTAATGTGCATGGTTTTCCTTAGGGTGACTCTGGTTTTCAAGTGAAACAACACTTCACTCATGCTGAAATTATGCTGCATTCATGGATTCATTCTGGATTCGAGTTTGACTTGCGTGATAGATGGTGGACTGAATCTTGTTTTGGATTGTTTGTGACTCCAAACTTCTTTTTTCTGGATTAATGCTTGTTCCTGAATTCATGCTCAATTAATGTGCACGTTTTTTTTTTGTGAATCTGGACCACAAGTGACTCACACATCGTTCATGCTAAGTTCATGTAGGATATATTAGATCTTGCTAGATTCATGTGCATGTTATGATTCTGGAGACTCTATACCTCTTTCATGCTGGATTTTGCGACGTGCCGAGTTGTATACTGTGAGAGATGTATACTTTCTGTTTCTGTGTCAAGGTTATTCATGTTGGATTCTAATTACTCTAGGTAGTGTCTTTAACTTGTTTTCCATACTAGTTACTCTTGACGATTGACAATGCATGCGCTTAGATGGCGTCACCGCAAGGAGAGAAGGTCACGCCAACGGTGGACATGGAGATACCGACTGTGGACACGGGGACGACTTCTGAAGTTGTGGGCTCTCCGCATAAGGCTTCGAACTTAGTCCTTCAAGTGGTTCATCAGGTTGTACCGGCGATTGGGGTAGATCCCGGGTTGGACACTACAGAGCTTTTATTGAGGAAGTCCATTCGTGGGACTTCCTACGATGTGCTCCAAAAGTCACATTATCCATCTACTGGGGAGTTGCACATCCCACTCTGCCAAATGTTGCCAATGACGGAGGTGCATATTCCAGTCAAGCCGGACATAGAGAAGCTGAAGAGCGAGTTTGTCAAAGGCTACCGCCCTGGATCTGCATGTTTCTATGTTGCATTGAAAAACTTTTCTATGGTAGAACGGGAAGTTCTGCCTTAGGAACGTGCGGGGTGGTCAGACCTTTGGAGGGTGGAGGACCAGAAGTTCAAAGCTTTGATTGCGAGTAGGCCAGAGTTACAGAGCCTTTCTGATCGCTATTTTTTTGTGTGGGATGGCAACCACCGCCACCTTGCATGGATGGATGTCATATTCACCATGCATCAAAACGATTGTGTTTTTCATACTCCAGTTCGGGCAGTTTTATTAGAGCCCACATTGGAAAACCGCCATATACTACGAAACGCCATGACAGACTGGAACAAGTGAGTTCTTTTATTGATTTCTTTTGTTTGTTTGTTTTCATTTCATATGTTTGTATTTTCATGGTTTATTCCTGTTGTCTTTGAAGTTTATATATATTGTCGCTCAAGCAAAAAGACTCCGACCATGTGACACAACAACTGTCACATGATGTGAACAGAATTCAACATTTTGGGTTGTTGGACTTCGATCAGCTCAAGGGTCTGATTAGTGAGGAGGATCACGATGCTAGTGTGGCGGAGTGGGCTAGGAAAGGGACCAAAAAGTGGTACCATATGACCTTCGATTCATTCTTGAAGTTACTCTATGAGGTATGTTAGGATACAGTTTGGACTGAGTTTGTTTGCTATATGCTATTATGTGTGGCCCTGAATATATGTTTGATAAGTTATTGTATGTTTTATGGCAATTTTACTTCTACTCTTTTGAATGATTTCTTCGTGTGGCGGAAGCTCATTGCAGCTCAAGAAGACTGTATTCGAACTTACCGTGACACACTTGTGACCGGTGTTGAGGCTGATCGTGTTGGGAGCTCGGCGGAGTTGGTTACTCTTTGCTCTGAAGCAGTGCAAAAAAAGAAGACTCAATGTAGCAGCTTACTCACCCGACTCCTTGCCATTGCTAACCCTTGTAATGGTGAAGAGTTTTTCAAAGAGGTATTTGTATGTGCAATTCATTGAATTCGTTCATTCACATCATTGAATTGATTTTAAAGTTTTCATTGACTTTTTTTTTGTTATCCTCTGATTTAGGTTCTTCATCATTACGATATTTATCAAAACAAGCCTGAAATTACAACAGAGAAGTTGTAACTACTTTGCATGTCGAAGGTTTCAGCGAGGTTCAAAGGCAGATGGATACGTTGGTGGAATTTGTCGAAAGAGGGCTGGGATGAATACAATTTCCCTAAACCTCCATGTTCGGAGATTAATCTTAAACCCTGGCTCGACGTGGCTTCATTTTGGGAAGGGGTAAGTTCAATTATCTTAAACTAATTGATTAATTGTTTTATTATTAGTTATAAGTTATGTTTTATAACATTTTGATCTTTACTATATAGCTTGAGGAGGAGGCAGTGAAGTTATTTTCCAAGGTCGTGAAGGAAGACAATATCACCATTAGGATGGAGGATCTCCCTAACCCGGTACTAGACATTGGCTCATGGATTGAGGCCAACTCTCTCACCTTCTGGAAGAAGGCGTTTAAGAACCATTTCAGTGGAGCAAAGCCTTTCGTGAAGTCTGAAGAGTTTCTCAAGCAGTCAGAGACAACTCAAAGTGTCAAGAGAATGGTGCTCCGATACTTATGGCGAGAAATCGTTGGCAACGGAGCATTGCAGCCTCGGGAGTTGCCAATCCGGCTAAGGAAGTGGTGTGATACTACTGTCAGCGCTGAGTGTATCTTCACAGAGTCTCAGTTGCGCCATTTCACTCGGCATCACTTGGCTCAGTGTCCTTGGTACTTAGAGCTTTGTGGATTAGTTCCAACTATAGGTGATGAGGTGGAGCTTCGGGAGTTATGTGATGCCTTGGCAACACATTCTGGATCGGGTCCAACTTTATATGCTTCAGCTCCATCCCAGGTTGAGCCTGAGCTTGAGCTCTCTGAGAAGGCCAAGGAGAAGTCAGTACAGAAGGTTGCCAAGATTGCGGCGAGAGAAGTAGAGCGAGAGGCAACACGGTTGAAGAAGGAGACTGTAAGGAAGGAGAGGAAAGAGACTCGAGTAAGGAACAAGGAATCGGGAGCTTTGGTGGCAAAGGAGGGGCCCGAGAAATTATTTTCTACCCTAGGTCTTGGATCGTTCTCAGAGCCGGCACTCCTATTGACAACATTTGGCGCTTCTCCATCCGCCAGCAGCCGCCCAAGAGCATTTGTTGCAAAACCAGCGCAGACCATCTACTCGATTCTTATAGCGGAGCAGACAAAGTCTACTGTAGCTGTTGAGGAAATCAACACCAACGCCTACTCTATCTTTACTGAGAATGATTCAGTTATAGATGAGGATGACGTTCCACCAGTTTGGAGGGATATAGCACAGTGGTTGATGGCCCATGGCGGATCCACGATGCGGTACATGAAGGGGGAGTTGACTGAGGATGGTTTGGCGGATATGTTCATATTTGACGTTCCGGAGGACTTGCCAGTCCCAGGCATTCATGGTGGTACTCTGATTCCACCATGGAACACACTACCTACAGTGCCGACCTCCAAGGGTCGGAAAGAATCATTGTGGATTCGGTTTAACTTCGAATTAGTAGAGTCGTTTTTTCGTGATGGAGGAGCTATCATCGTGTTCTATCCAGATTCCAGGTTCATTTCAAATGAACTGGTTTCCTGGGCTCAGTGGTCGGGATTTGACGAAGAGGCGAAGTGGTTCGCCATCAATGGACTTCCCCTCTTCTTTGATGTTCGCCGCGGCCGCATATAGAATTCTTTCAAGTTCAAGTGCTTCGTTCGGAAGAGGGATCCTCAAATTCCATTTGTCTTCAATGATAGAGTGGAACTATTGGCGGATGGGATTGAGCTTTCTTCAGACGGTCATCTGACCAACTACATCACCTAGGAGTCACTGACGGTGAGAGCCTCCACCGGGATGCCAGGCCAAGGAGCCAGAGAGAAGTCGCAGAATCTATTGGAGGGTCTTATTGATCTTTGCACCAAGGAGGATGAGATCGTCATGGACCTCACCGCTTCTACTGGTATTTGCATTTCATTTAATCATTTTATTTTTTTTATTATCCAATTATGATTCTAATTTATTAGTGTTTGCATTCCACACATTTTCCAGGTGCATCTATCAAGGCTTGCAAAGCCCTCAAGCGTCATATTCTTACCTTGGAGGCAGACAAGGACTTGGTAGACAAGTGCTTCGATCCATGATTCCACAGACGGTGGAGGATAATTCTGCGATTGTTGAGCCCATGGAGCAGACTTCTCTCAAGCGCCCTTTGGAGCTTGGTGATGACGAACCAGAGATTAAGACTGCGCCTAAGAGAACTTGTAAGTATGTTCTCTTCATTCATGTGTTGTTTTCGTTATCTTATTCTATCATCCTTTTTTCTAATGTAAATCAGTTGCAGATGGTTCTCGACTTCGTTGATGGCTTCTCTGTCAACACCTCTCGTTGGAGTGCTAGCTCGCTTGGCAAGGAAGGTTGTCAGTCTGGAACAGCCGCATAGTTTGGCTAAGTATGCTGAAGCTGGTGCCATTGCATCCGTAGCGCAGCCGTCGCCTCCACAACGTCCACCGACTGCTCGATCCGGCTCCGGAGCGAAGGTTTTTGTGGATGACGAGGCTGAGGAAGCTAGTATTGATTCTGATAGTGGTTCTGATAGCAGTATGTCGTTTATCCATCAGGGCAGTGACGATGAGTTCACATGTGAAGAGTTGTTATTCCGCTATTTTGTATGCCGTATTGACCTGATATGAGGCCTTGGATTTATGGATATATATCACCCTTGCATGTCTTTGATTATTTGTTTCATCCACATAAATGTTTCTACTCTAGTTAGATAATCTAATAGATATTGAATTATCATTCACGGATTGATTTTAATCAATTTTTATAATGTGTCTTTGAATTTAGAACTATTCAATTTGCACATCATGAATAGTATACAGAGTTTTGAATATTTTTAGATGGTCCATCACAATCATTCTCTCCATTCACCACCCTAAATCTTCGGACAGAAATTACCTTTAACCTAAACAATCATTAGAATAGTACTACATATTTGACATAATTAGAATAGTAATACACATTCAAGGGAATTCCTCTACTGCAAGTCGCAGAGTTATTCAAGCAAAGCTTATCCATGGTCTTAAGATATTTACAATAAAAGAATTTTGATAGTTGAATAGATGTACTTCATCTCCATATTTTTAATTCTGTTGTATAAGAAAATAAGAGGATAATAGATGTACTTCTCCCCCATTAATCATATATGACATCGTTATTGTTTGGAATAGAAGTTTGCATTGTAATATATGTTTCATTATCTCTTATCCGTTTACTTTTGGATGTAAATTTTCCCCAAAATTCTAAAAATAGTTCCATGGCTATAGGTGCCTCTATTGAATAAACGATAAATTAAAGTGATTGCAAGTCAAGAATTTCTCCTATGTTAATGTTTTTATTTTTATTTTTTGAAGCACAGTCCACCTACACTCACGGCAATAGGTGTTCTTTTTTAATTTCACAACAAAAACAATGGTAAAAATTGTCATGAATTAAGTGCTCGCCGCTTGCCGCTCACCGCTCACAAGCTGGCATTCCAATTGATTTAATGTGTGCTAAATTTTAAGTCAAGAAGATTCAAAAAAGTAAAATCAAAATCTACCAACATGTGTAGTTGTGACAAACAATCAAGGAAACCATTTGAATAGTGCTAACTTTGACATCCTCCCCAGGGTTAAAAAATTGTTAATTTACCATGAAAGTTTTGGCACAAGACCATCTCTTTGAGTCTTTATTGACAACATGTGTGCCAAATTTCAAGGCCAAAAACTAGATGTTTAAAATGTGGGCTTGTTGATCTTCTTAGAAGAGACGGCGCTTTCATGCAATGGCATATCCAATAATGTAATATCGTTTCATGTTTTGACACTTTCTCAACCTCTACAATACTGTAACAATTTTGAAAAGTTGTCATCTCATAGATGAATTGTTTACTTGTCTACTGCAAAATATGGTTGATCATCCCTCAAGAATTGAATTAACCAAGTAAAAAATCTCGCCTTTGTAATGATTTATAGTGGCCTAAAAATCACCAAAAATAAGATTTCTTTTTACTTTTTCTTATGTGATATATCAAAGTTTCCCTCTTTCCTTTTAGAATTAATCTTGGATAAATTCATAGTGGTAGTATATTATCTAACTAACTTAAAGCAGTTTGGTTTTATTTTCTTCTTTTTGTATTCTAATCTTTCAATTCATATTTCTAATTATATATACACAATATTTCCAAAATGTCATGTGGTATAAAAAAATGTCATAAATGATGAAAAGATGTTGAGACAAATAATTATAGTGTCGTCTTGAAAAGCGCAACATTAGGCATAATTATTAATGGTGGCCAAAAAGGGAGTTTCAAGTACTATTTACAAGACAATTATTGACGTAGTATTTGTAAAAATTTTACATTTACTTAGACCCCTTTTCCTAACCACCAAAATTAAGCATGTGCCTAAAAGGATGAGAGGTGGGGAACAAGTTTATAAGTAAGTGGGTTTTGTCATTACTTTTAGTCTAGGCGATGTCAGCCTTTGTTGTAAGACTTATGATTTGTTAGTTACAGCGTATTATATGGAAGATTCCTTAGTGTCCATAAGCCGAGATGGCTGGTACACTATTAAAATTCAGGCATTTGATTACTGGGCACTCAGTATTACTAGTACACTAAAAATTGCATTTAGTGTACTAACACCAATAGTGTACTTACCCTAGTACACTAATTGCAAAGAAGTTGACAAATAGTATTTGCCGTCCATGACATTCATGATACTCCCAATCAACTTTCTTGTGCCAATCAAAATAAAATGAACTAAAATGACACCTCCAATCAACCACCTACCGGCCGCCATGCCTTAATAGAATAAAATGCTCCCTTTTGAAATTTATATTTTATGAAAAGGTTATTTCTCAAAAGTTTATTTTTTCAAAAGAATTCTTTTTTTTAAATGGTTACTTTTTCAAAATGTAATTTTATTCAAATGGTAAAATTTTGAAATGTATACTTTTTCAACATGTAACTTGATGAGAAGGTTACTTTTTCAAAAGGCTATTGTTTCAAAAGGTTATTTCTTCAAAAGGTTACTTTTCAAAATATTATTGTTCGAAAAGGTTACTGTTTAAAGGGATACTTTTCCAAATTGATACTTTTCCAAAAAGTTTAATTTCCACAGGTTACGTTGTCTAAACGTTATTTTTTCAAATGTCTTCTTTTCAAAAATTTCCTTCTTCAAAAGATCACTTTTTCAAAAGTTTATTTTTCCAAATATTTTCTTTTTCAAATTTTTCCGTTTCTATAGTTATCATTTTCCAAATCTTTCCTTTTTCAAATGATCTCTTTTTCAAATGTTTGTTTTTATTTAAATTCCCATTCTTTTCAAACCTTAGTTTCTATTTTCCAATCTCTTTCTTGCAGATGTTTTTATTTATTTTTTGGATTGCAAATTCACTTTCCTTCCATATCTATGTTCTCTTTTTCCAACTTTTTCTCTCCAACTTGTTTTTTTCTCTCAACTGTTGGTGTTTCTAAATTGTTCTTTTTTCAAAGTTGTTGATTTTTCTAATAATGTTGTTCTTTTCTTCAAATTGTTGTTTTTCCAATTTTCTCTCTACAAGTATTTTATTTTCACTTCTTCACTTTTGATACTCCCAATAATTCTCTTCTACTTTGGATACACTAAGTGAGCATGAGTAGAATTTTTTTAATTCCAATCTTTACAGGAATTCCCAAATAGTGTAGTAGTTGGCATTTAATATATCATTCGTCCACTACACTAAATGCGTAGTTTGGTGTCACCAGATCGACTGCGGGGCGATTGCGGCATCAGCTCGTAGGAATCTAACCCGCAAGCTCCGCCATTGCAAACTCGATGGCCGTGGCGCTGGTCTCGGTACCCGCGTGGAGCAGGTCCTGCCAGAAACAAACAGGGTTAGAAAACTAGCCATGATTCTCAGCATCAACATGTTCAAAGTAACCAACAAAGTGGTTTGACTTATGAATTGAGAGAGATACAAAGGTTGCAGAGCAACGAATTTATACTGATTGCTAAGCCTAACACTAAACCTAATACTCTAGTTCTGTGAGGTCAACGAGATCTGTCAACACCCCCCCACGAGTGCAGAACGTGAACTACTCTTTTGTTTGTGTAACAATACAAGAAGGGTTTAAAGGAGGAGATGACATTGGGTCATCTATGCTCACTGGAAGGAAATTGAAACCCTGATTTAATGTGTCTTTGTACAAGGGCGGTGCGGAATCTGGTAGGTACAAGAGTTGCGAGAGGACAATAGCTTATCTCAACTATGAGTTTCACAGGTGGGGGAGATAACACCTAAAGTACCTCTATGTTGCTCAAATTTGATGCGGGGGAGGGCTTTCGTAAAAATGTCCGCCGGTTGATCGTGAGTGGAAATATAATTTAAGCGAATCTCCCCCCTCAAAAGCTTCTCCCGTATAAAATGGTGGTGGACCTCAATGTGCTTGGTCCTTGCGTGGAAGACGGGATTCTTTGCCAATTTGATGGCAGATTGGTTATCACAATGAACTAAAATTGGCAAAATGGCGGTTAAATCGGAGTTGATGTCGGAATTGCTAATTGACAAGGGAATGCGAGAAGGGGGTTTAGAATCTGAGTGAACTTCTTGTAAAAGTCGATAAAGCCATGTCGCTTCGGAAGCACCAGTGGATAAAGAGATATACTCCGATTCGGTGGAGCTTTTAGAGACCGTGGGTTGACGCTTGCTTTGCCATGTAGTAGCAGATCCTGCAAGAATAAAGCAGTAGCCTCCAGTAGATTTGCGGGTTTCTGTACACGACGCCCAATCGGCGTCCGTAAAACCTTGTAAAGGTTTAGTGTCATTTCGTGCATAAAAAAGTCCGTAGTTGGCAGTTTTTTTATATATCGCAAAATATAGAATACTGCGTCAAGATGTGCAATCTGTGGATGAGACATAAATCTAGAAACATTGCTGACGACATAGGCGATGTCCGGCCGGGTGGTAGTAAGAAAAATCAATTTACCCACAATTGTGCAGTAATTTGTAGTGTCCGTGGTAGAGGAGCCCATGTCGGTTAATAGAGTTAAACCGGAGGGAAGTGGAATGTGTTCAGGTCAACAATCATCCATACCGTGATCGCGAAGGAGTTGGAGGGAATACTCGGTTTGGTTTAAAAAAATACCATTTGGAAGGGATTGAAATTCAACACCGAGATATCGTCGAACAAGCCCCAAGTCAGAAATGTCGAACTCTGCCGTTAGTTGATCTTTAATCCATTGAATTTCATGATCATCCCCCCCTGTGAGAAATAGATCATCAACGTAGATAAGAAGGATGGTTTTGTTACGTCCGTTGCCTTTGTAATAAAGGTTGTGGTCATTTTCGCTACGCACAAAACCTCGGGAAATTAGAAAGGAGTGGATACGTTCATACCACATTCTAGGACTTTGTCGGAGGCTGTAGAGGGCCTTTTTTAATTTACACACCAAGTGTTCAGTGCCAGGTTCGATAAACCCCTACGGTTGTGCCATATATACCTCATCTGGTAAGTGACCATAAAGAAATGTCGTCTTTACGTCCAAATGATGGATTTTGTGGCCAAGTTGAGATGCACGGGCTGTCAACGCGCGGATGGTGGACCATTTGACCACTGGCGCAAATATCTCGTCAAAATCAATACCGTGGCGTTGTTGAAAGCCACGTGCAATAAGACGGGCTTTAAGGCGAGGCTTTTGTCCAGGTAGAGCTGCTTTGGTTTTGTAAACCCATTTTGCGGTAATGGCTTGTTTTCCTGGTGGTAGTGGTACTAAGTCCCATGTGCGGTTTTCTTGGATAGATGTGATTTCTTCTTTCATAGCTTGTACCCATCCTGGGTGTTTCGAGGCTTCTTTGAAGGTTAGATTGTCCCCTTGAAGTTGTGGAGCATCCTCGGTTAAGCAAAGGTCAAAGTTCTCGGGAGATACGGAAAGAATGTAATCATCGAGTTTGACGCTCTGTTTACGGAAACGGGTTGAGCGTCGGGGTGGATGATGGGCAATATCAAATTCAGGTGCAAGCAAATCTTAAGAAGGTTCTGAAGAAAGAGGAGGGTCGGGACTGGAATCGCCAGAGTCATCCATCGTTGGAAGACTTGTAGGTACCATGTGGCTGTCCGAGGTCATAGGAACTGGGTTTAAGGTCCTCTCTACAGGTTGAGAAACCGGGTGGTTGCCAGTGGCTAGAGATCCTGAGGGGCTCTCTACAGATTGTAACCTCGAGGGCTGACCATCTCTGGCTGGGACAATAGGGGGGCACATACCGGGATTAATGACCGGGGTGTATAAGCCAGGTGGTGAGGTGCTAAAAGATATTGGAGATAGGGGAGGGTTCCGTGTAGGGTGGCCCGAACTTTCTACAGGTTGAGTAAGGACATGTGAACAGTTCAGATGCAAGAATTCATCAAGACCGTGATAATAGTCCTTAGGTGGGGAAGGATATGTGGATGGTAGCCCAAATATGGTCTCATCAAACTTAACATTTCGGGAAATAATAATTTTTCGGCGTAGATGATCGAAACATCTATATGCTTTGGATTGATCATCATAACCAACAAAGGTGGAAAGAAGGGATTTAACTTGGAATTTGTTACTTGGATGACTATGAATGTAAGAGCGGCAACCAAAAATCCGAAGGTGAGAAATGTTAGGTTTCTTACCGGAAAATTGTTCGAGGGGAGTTGTAGCTTTGAGCGCCCTGTGTGGCATGCGATTTGTTACATAGTTTGTTGTGCGCACTGCTCCCTCCCATAAGTATGTGGGCAATTTTGCTTCAAATAAGAGCGTCCGCATTATCTCACACAGGTGCCGATTCTTCCTTTCGGCGACACCATATTGTTGTGGAGTATGTGGGACAGTTAATTGCCTTCGAATGCCATTGCGAAGTCAAAATGTCATAAAGTCTCGAGATAAATATTCACCTCCTCGATCAGTGCGGAGACAAGATAGCTTTTGGGAGGTTTCTCTCTCCACCATGTGAAGAAACTCACAAAAGTTCTTGAAGGTATCACTCTTGATAGCTAAAAAATATACCCAAGACCGCCGTGAGAAATCATCAATAAAAGTCAAGATATAACGTGATCCTTGAAGAGAAGGATGTGGAAACGGTCCACATAAATCTGAATGTACAAGCTCAAGAGGATGGGTAGTAGTGGTCAAGCTATGTCTTGGAATTGGTTTACATTGATGCTTTCCTAAGATGCAAGCTTCACAAGTAGTATGAGCTTGTTTCAATGCGGGGAGCCCATGGACAAGACCTTGTCGGGACATATTTGTAAGAGATTGATAATTCAAATGACCCATGCGTTGATGCCAAAGGTTTGAGAGAGGTTTGGAGGTTGTAGCTACATTGGCTGAGGTTTCCAAATACGATATAGGTATTCTTGGAGTCCCACGTAGAGATTTATTCAAACGATATAAGCTGTTTGCATGTGTGCGTGAGCCTGTAAGAATCACTTGATTTAGGTTTCCACGTGCAAAAACCCAACAATCCTTTGGTCCAAATAATGTGTGATGTCCTGCATCTGCTAGTTTTCCAATAGAGAGTAAATTTTTGCATAACCTAGGGACATAGAGAACATCATAGATGGTTTTATTTCCAGATAAGTTGACAACGCCTTGTGCCGCCACCGGCAAGGCGCGACCACTTGCAGTAGTGATTTGAGAATTTGGTCCACTCCTGATGTTTGATAACAGTCCCTTGTTGCCTGTCACATGCGTACTTGCTCCACTATCTAAGAACCAGTTTTCTGAAGAAGGATAGTTCATTACCTCTGCTGCGTAGATCTCATGGACTTCGAGTTCGTCAAACTCTTCTGAGGTGTCTTGGGTTTCTGCAACATGAGCTTGTCCAACTCAGGTCCACGTTGAAACCTGTTAACCTTGATTGAGTTCCAGATCGTGGATCTTGTTCTTCAAACGTCGGATCTCGCACTTGTCCGCCCAGTGATCAGGTGAGCCACATTCATGGCAAAATCCGCTGCGAGAGTAGGAATCCGGGCTGGGGTTTGATTTTTCTCCAAGCTGTTGTCGCGATCCGACGTCTACAGCCGAGCTGCCGCCGACTGACGCCGACCCGCCTCCAATTGCTGCCCACGCTGGCCTGTAACCGGACTGTTTGGACGTCGGGCTCGACGTCGGGGGAGTCCCTCGTGCTCCACGTCCGCATGCGCGTCCTCTTCCTCTACCACGTCCGCCTCGGAATTCTTGAGAGACTACCATCGCCTCTTCGATTCTTCCTGCGCCTTGATTCTAGTCTTCATGGCGTCCTCTTACAGTAGTAGGACCTCTAAACCTGAGTAAGTGATTGGGTTTTCTCTAGCGTTGACAAGCTGTCGCATGAACGTCCAACTGCTAGGGAGACTCATTAGAACCCTATCTACAAGATCTTCATCAGGCAGGAGCACACCTATGTTGGCAAGTTGATTCACAATAGAATTGACGCTTCTAAGGTATTCCTCCATACTTTGTTTTTTTGTCATCCTGAAACTATAGAACTGATTTTTGAGGGTGAGTCTCCTATTTGTGGTTTGAGACTCAAAAAGATTTTGCAGTTTAACCCACATCTTCCTAGGATCAGAGAGATGCATGATATGAGGAAGGAGAGAGTCCTTAACTGACAATGTAATGATGCGGATGGCCCTGTGTCGCAGATCATCGAGTTCTTCCAGATCTACTTCAACTTGAATCGCCTTGCCTCTTGCAGTTGCAACTGAGATTGTTGGCGTAGCGATCTCGGACGAATCGCCTATGTCAAATGCACCTGCAGCACGAGATGGAGCTAAAGTGGGATCTACCAACTTCCAAAGTTTCTCAGTGCGCAAGTTGTTAGTGATCTTGAAAGCCCACAAAGTATAGTTTGAGACGCCCTGGAGCTTAGAGCTCTCAGGGACCTCTCTTCCAATGAGTAAAGACTCCATTATCAAAGTGAGATCCAGACGAAGCTAGATTGACAAAGAGAAACGGCCAAAGAGCAAACCATGCCCTGATACCATGTTCAAAGTAACCAACGAAGTGGTTTGACTTATGAATTGAGAGAGATACAAAGGTTGCAGAGCAACGAATTTATACTGATTGCTAAGCCTAACACTAAACCTAATACTGTAGTTCTGTGAGGTCGACGAGATCTGTCAACACAACAATTGATTGTGCGTTCAAACGAATGATCGGAATGAAGATTCGCACCATGAGAATCAGAGTCAGGTGCTTGTCAGGGAGGATGTCGCCATCTTCAAGGGGCGATTGCAGCAGCACATCAAAAAATCTGGCACATAATTAGTACTCGAGCCGTCGTCGCCTTGGAGCCTTGATGTTACAGCTCTAGTTGCCTTGGCTCTTTGTTTGCGGCTCTCAAGCTCGAACACCCTGTACCCAACGTCGAAGATGGCGTCCCGGAGATCCTCAAGCTTCCTCTTGCACCCCTACAGCGTGGTGACGAAGGCCAAGTACGGCACGAAGTCACTAGTGATCACGAACTCGCCAACCACCTCGAAGGAGCGAGCAATCATGTCGTCGAAACGCTCCTTCTCTTTCTTGCTGGCGGCCGCCTTTCCGAAGTATCTGACGTGAATTCCAGAATTCAATTCAGAAAGGCTTTGTGAAGCTTGTTTAAAATGAACCACATGCTATATCCGTATGAGAGCAGCATTTCTTGCAATGCATAACCTGGTTGAGGAATTGTAGTCTGCCCCAATGTCACATTGGGGAGAAGATGAGGACAGCCAACACAGTAGAAGCTGATCAGTAGAAGAAATGAACTGTGTGTCATGACCGTAGTTGCGCTAGCCACAAACAATGTGAAGATTTCGTATTTGTCGATCCAATGGTCGAGAGAAAGATGTACCTGAGATACAAGAAAACTAGTTTGGATAATATTCAACACGGGCATATCACTACAAGAAAACAGGGTGTTTAGCAACATTTAAAAAAAAATTAAGCAGCGTCTAGGGGCTTGCTTTTTAAAGAAGCAACATTGCGTACACATTTCCTTGGCATCTAAATTGGTCTGAGTGGAGTCTTGAGTTCAAGACCAGATTCGTATAGCAAGTTGGATACATAAAGTACCCAGGACACAGAAAAATACTAGCAACATTGGAGACTAATCTCTGCGAGAAGAGGGCATGATTGACTGATGAGTAACTTAAGATAGTAGAAAATTTCTCCAATGATCTCCATAAGGATTTCTCCAAGACTTCTCCAATGATCTCCAAAGCTCCCATTGATTTGGAATATTATATTTCTACTCGTGTTGCAACATAGATAACTAGGTGAATTGTACAGAATTGGAAGCTTTGCGACAAGATCAATATTTGAATATATAATTTAAAAAAGCTTTCCATGTTCCACATTCTCTGTGCATGTAGTGGAATTCGGCAGACCTTCAAGCACTTTGGAGATTGAATTTACGAGAGTAAATGGCCCAGGTGGAGAAAACGAAAGCATTGGTTGCAGTAGGCATGAAGACTCCTACGTATTGGTCACACCAAAGCCCCTTTACGAAAATCTAAAGTGCCACTTCTAGAATACTTTCCATACCTTCCTTTCTATGGCGGTGACTTGTTGATATCAGGGGCACGTACATTTTAAGAGAATTATGAATTACCAAGCAAGTGTGCAAATACTTCCTATCTCCGAGCTAACTCCAGTGTTGTGAACCACCAGGTGGAAACTGAACGTAACATAAAGCATATTAGGCACATGAGCACCATACGGTGCTGTGAGGTACCAAATTCGGCTTCTACAGGGCAGGGTTTAGAGTCTCACACCCATATTGGGTTGAGGTGGAAGACTAGTTTGGTTGCTATCCAAACCATTTGTTTACCCTTCTTCGACTTTACATGCCCATCAACTGTCTTGATGTGCACTAATTGCTTGCACTAAATGCTCAGCTTTTTTTAGTTCTGCATGTGTCTGACCAACCCCTTGACTAGTGTGTGTCATACAAAGATTACTTGCACCATCATCCTTTGATGCCATACTTTGATAGAATCATTCATTCAACAATACCATTTAACAGCCTTCCCCACCCTTCCCATTACAACATCCATTCAATATTACAGCCTTCCCCACCCTTCCCATTACAACATCCATTCAATATTACAGCCTTCCCCACCCTTCCCATTACAACATCCATTCAATATTACAGCCTCTATATATAACAGGCAAAACCAATAGGGCTGTTATAAAGGGAGCTGGTTGTATTCAACATGTGGTAATTTCCACTAAAATAACAAATCTCTCAAGTTGAAACATCTTGAAATTTCATTTCAATGGCGCTATTGATGCAAGTTTTACTTAAATTGTTCCAGGTCTTTTCAAGATATGTTCAATGTGGCACACCGCGGAAATACTTGTTCACATTCATTGCCTCTTGTGACTAATAGTGTATCGGTGTTGAATTTAGAGTGTGAAAAACAACGCCATTTGTACCACTGAGCTTGTCTTGCGATTCTGATCCAAAATAGGATCTGATAATAAATAAAAAGCAACCGAATGTTAGATCACTTACCACTAGGCACTAAAAACTGGGAGCATTGTTAACAAAGGCTCTGTTAGGCTGTTAGCACTGTGTAAGCTAAGACACAAAGCCACAGGTGCGGAAAAATTGGGCAGGCTAAGGAAGCTTTTTGCTGTGAAGGAGCCTTGTTTTTAATAAAGTTGTTTACACAGCTATTTTACCATCAATCAGCGTGTCGTTAACAAGGAGGCCAGCATGCTCACTAAAAAGCACATACTCATTTGTAACATTCAGTTGTGGTTTCAGAGCCACCACAAGTGACAAGCTTGAAGAGCACGCAGCCTCTCAAGACTTTCTCCAATTACAAAAACGTCTTGAACTTTGTCCATGGCCCTTGTGGATACAAGGCTACCGTGCATCACTTGGCACACACATATTTCGCCAACAAGGACGACAGAATCACAGACTCTCGTCTGAAGTTGAACAAGGTACAACTCTGCAACTTATTTCACTTTTTGTGGTATATGAATAGACATGCTTGGATGTCCTCGGATACTAATCCATGATGTGACACTACACGGTAAGCACACTATTGTAAGCAAGGTGGAGTGTCGCAGAAGGGGAGTGCCATAACACCTTGTTGTCTCAGCACTAACCATACGGATGCGGTTACCATACTTCAGATCTATCCCATATCATATTCAATTTCCCATATTGATCATGGTCTATTGGATGGTAATTGCCCATTTCAACTGATGCTGATTCCAAAGGTTCACAAACATTGTGTCAACTTTTTAAAATTCTCAAATTTGAAATTCACAGCAGAACTTATTGTTACACCTTTTTCTAATTTACAACTAAGCCTGCCCATACAGTTGTTAACCCCTAAAGGACCACAACCACTTTTGCTCTAAAATTAATCCAGAACTCCACCTGCCAAAAAGAGACATGAAAATCACATTTTAAAGTGAATTTCGGATTTTCAACCGTAAGATCTTAAAATAGACTTCTATATAAACATGCCACAAAATTTTAGTTGCAATCCACCGCAAGGATTGATAGATTTTAGTGTTTAAAGTCAAAACAATGGTTCATTTTCTTCCCTGCGTTTAGTAGATCAGCAGACTTTGACTTCACTTTGTATCAAATTTTTGCATTGTACAAGGTCTAAATCTTTTATCATTGTCTTAAGTATGATGTTATTTCCCAACACACCAATTTTTAGAGGTAATAAAGGGGTGTAGCATATTCAAAACAAGTGTGCAAGGAGTAGAGGTTCAAAAATTGCCATTTCACATTCTATTTTTTTGTGAACTACGTATGTATTTGAATGATAATCCAAATGGTCAATAAGAGGGTTCTCACCACATATTGTTGTTGAAAAAATAAAAAGTGAAAAATATGAAGATCTCTAGGTTTTATGTAGAAAAGATGAATTCTTTTTCCCCCGTTGCCCAACAATGTGTGAAAATGTTTGACTTGGAATAAAATGCCTTTTTACACTAAAGACAAGATTTTTTTTTGAAAATTTCCAAAGAAGGAAATATTCTTTATATGTGTGAAAAATCTCAATGTCAATAGAAACTTTTGTCAAAAAATTTGGAGGTGCCCGGAGTCCCCACTTTTGGCTTTAAGTGGTGCTAACTTTCAAACCACAAATCCAAAAAATAAAATAAAAATATCTCCACAAAGCTCTTATCAGAGGCTATCTTGTATGAAATTTTCAATTGAAACTGATTTTTTTTCGAATTGTAGGTACATGCCCAAAATCCAAAATGACCCCGGGGGGACATTTGGTCCTTTACGGGTTAACCCGCCATGAGTTTTGACCTCATTTTACCCACCAATTTAGACATGGTTTGACACCATCGGGAATATTTAATGCTTTGGGAAGTTTTTCTAAACTAGCTCATGCGATGTGCCTCAGCTTGCAATTTAGGCCCCATTTAATAATGATGTTGTGTGAAGCAATTCAGAATGGCCACGGCAAGTGGTTTAGTTGTTCACCTCTACAAGCAAGAATATATTCCATACGTTGGTGGATAGAAAACGTCCGAATGAATGGATCAATTCTTATTGTGATGTATCTGATGAATCAGAGTCCATCTCAAAATATTCATGCATATCGCATTCCACAAATATCAACCAAACCGTACAAGCCTTCCAGTGACTCTATTAAGAAGAAGCAAGTTGTACTTAACAGAAGCTCCTGAGATAAAGCTTTTGGCACAGTTTAACCCTTAAACGCCGAAATTGGCTTCTTGGATGATAATCAACGTAAACAATTGTTTTCATCCAATTTTTTTTTAGGAGAGTTCCTTGTGCGTACAAGCACTAGATGATGATGAAACTGGCCTCATTGAGGTAATCATGCTTTACCCAAGAAAGAAAATGCTTGTGACACAGATCTCAATACAGTGAAATTGAGAAACTTCTAGCTTTAGCTCTAGATCTGAATTCAAGCCATCAAAATGATATTTTTTGAATTTGAGTCCAACTAATGAAATGAAGCTGATGATGTCTAGTTTCCATGCCATTTTAAAAATTGAAAAAATACGTAAAATTGAATAAGTTACTGCAATTTGAACTTGGACCTTAACCGTGGTTCTAATTTTAGACGAACACGGAACTTCCATTTACACTACAAGTTTTGGCACTATAATTTCCACCTTTGGTGAAATTTTCAGAATTTGTATAATTTGTATTTAATATGAATTTTTTCACTTTTTCTTCAGAAAATCACAATAAATTCAAATTTCCACATAAAAATCTGTGACTTTTGTAACATGATTGAGACATATGATCTCATCTCTCAAAAAAATTTAAAATAATTTCACTTATGATGAGAAACTATAGCATAGAGTTGATTGAAAATTTAGATTGATGCCACGGTCATAGGCTCCGTCCATTGAGGGTTAATCATGGCATCGGAGAAAACAAGGCATTACTCATGGGCCAGTTATGTGAATGCACATGCACAGTCATGACTCATCTCAGTTAAAATACACATGGATGCAATCTGATGTCGGCAAACTGGCATGCATATTAACACCTTACCCAAATTTGTAACAAAATATTAACACCTTACCAAAATACCTATTATGCTCCCTTGAACAAACTAAATGCACAATTGACATTTGCTGGGCCTGCCCTTCAACAAGAATCATTTGAGTGCACTGGTATGTAAAATTTTCTAACTAGAAATTTCTCTACATGTCATTAATGCCAAACTAACCACACTAAAATTGAGAATTAGTGTAACCACACTAATTAATTTGTAAATGCTATAAGTTTTTAAAAAAATTCATCACAAGTAAAAACTTATTAACATTTTAGATCATTTCCTGTGCTTAACACTAATTCTCAATTTTAGTGTAGTACCATGCGTACTACCGAAATGGCCAAAATTTGTACCAGCTGTGCTTTTCTGTTTCCATGTCACTCTCAAATGAAAGTTGTCATTGTCAAGTTCTTTTCTTCTTCTTTTTTTTGTCAATAACATGAAATAAACAGGAGTAAATTTTTCACACCTGGAGTAAATATTCCACACCCCGTGTACTTTCCCCTTTTACCCGAAAATGACCAACAACCACTCTGATAATGACCGAAGAACCCATGTGTTGACCACCACACCATCATATTACATGAAACTTTGCTAAGACTCGGCACAGTTATCTAATTTCCACACTGCACTTTTGCGCTTTTGCTGTTAGAAAGCTTGACAGATTCAATGTTATGGTAGTATATACGGCAAGTCTGTTTTGAATTTGGTAAGGGCTCCTCCCAAAGTCATGCATTTGGCACCCTAAATCCTTGTAGGGTCCATCATTTGTGAGCCATCAAAACCACTCCTGAAACATAGGAATTCCACATTCCACATGAGCAGTTGGCACAATGTGCACCTTACCATAACAAACATTTCCTTTTGTTACTGATCCCTACATCCATTTTATTCTTTTCAATATGCAACCACCGTCCTACTTCAATCACGGATGTCTTGCCGTGCCTTTCTAAACAATTCATTTCTTGTGGAAGAAACATGCTAATCACACGCAATGAAATGTCAGTTGATGAGCACATCCACCCCACACAAAAACCACAAAATGGGATGTCAAACACAGTTCAGGTGATCATCTGAAATCAAACATACAGGGAAGCATCCGAATCATCAAGTCAAACCAAAAGCAGCACAAGATGTGAAGGTCTGAAGAAACACTTCACCACAAGTAACTTCGATGCCTTGGATATAAGTAAGCTGCAACGCCTCCTCTCTTGCCTCACATCCTCCTCCGCTTCAATCCCTCTTCAGAAGTGGGATAGCCTCAAGCTTGCAAACCAACAACTGTTGTACATGACAGCACGAGAATCATCGACCAGTGAGTGTCTAGATTTGCTGTCCGTCCTTTGTTTCGGCACATACAACATACAACGTGGCTGTCTCATTACCTGTGCTCAACCTCTGATGGCTTTCCTATAAAATTAGAACGTTTCATCTGTTTGCAGCCTTCAAACTACAAACTAGAAATCCAAATTGTGTTTGTGAATTTGATCACTCCTTTGGCTGTGTGTGGCTGGTCATCAAGAGAGAGTGAAGCCAGTGCGACTTGGGCCCTGTCAAGTAGGATAATTTGGAGGTGAAATTGCATGGGAACGTCTACAGTGTGGTGGAGCACATTGTAGCTTTCTGTACATACTCCTTCTTTGCTCAGGAGATACTTTCTCTTTTGAGGTGTGCCGAGACGTTGTGTGAGTATGGTAACGTTCATTTCGCAAAAGGCGATTCAAGGGGTCGAAAACGCGCTCGTGCTGCCTCTGCCAGACCCCAAACCTCGAGGTATGAATGGAGATCATCACAAGCCGCAGCTCCTCTCACCTGAAGCTAATCTGTCCGAGGTAAAGTTTTCCAACTATTCCCGAGTATTCCCAAGTGCTACCAAGACTCCCAAGTTTTCCATGTTTTCCAAGTCTTTCCACTCTCGAGATTTGACTTTTCCATGTCTTTCCAAATCTTACATCCTTGAGTAACTTATCCAAGTTTGCTTAGTTTTGCGAAATTTCCAGATTCTCATCCAAGTTCTTCAAACTGTTTTCCTAGTTTTCCCAGTTCTCCCATGTCTTCCACGTATCCCAAGTTTTCCGTGTTTTCCAAATTTTCGACAGCTATCACAACTTGACTGATAGACATGGACGGTGCAGGAAACGATGAAGAAGAAGTTGGACAGAGAGTGGCATGTGCGAGCATGTCCGGCGGCCACAGAGAGCACCAACCCAATCCGAGAGCTCCTGGAGTCGCTCTGTGTGACCGTCTCCTCCAACAAGGAGAAGATATCTCTAGCCCAAGGCGACCCCACAACGTTTGGACACCTCAAAGTCCCAGACGCTGCAGTGGACGCCATGGTGGCTGCCACCAAGAGCTCCCTCTGCAACGGGTACACGCACTCCGCAGGCTCCCATGAATGCCGAAAGTAAGCAAATTGTACAAAACCTCATATACCTCTTACTACAGTACTTTGTAAAACACCACTTTTTCTTACTACTCTTTCCTTTTTTTGCATAATCATCAGATCAATATAAAGGAGAGTTTGTTTTTCGGGGAGTCATGTAAAATGTCAGCCAAAGTCACACTGCTCTTTATTCACTCTGAAGATCCAAAGAAGAGCTTCATCGCCTCATCCTCCAGTGAGGTAGCTTGGTAGTCTGATCTAAACTCAAGACAAAACAGTCACGAAGAAAGAATGAAGATAGAAGTTGCAAACGAATGAATAATAATCACCTTCTCTCCTAGGATGACTATAATTCAGAGGTGATTAGTATCGTTTACATAAAGAGGTGAATGATTTACAAAGAGCGGGCCGACATGTCATTGAAAATGATGTGAATATGGAAAGAACGAGTGAATCATTTACAAACACTAGTCTCTCCCTGAACGTCCTTGTTTTGATTTGTTCACAGGGCGGTGGCGGATTATCATTCTGCTTCGTGCCTGCCAGTGAAGCTGAGTGCGGACGACGTGGGCATCACGGTGGGATGCTCGCAAGCCATCCAACTGTGCATAGCGTCGTTCGTGGTGCCCGGAGCCAACATTCTTCTTCCGCGGCCCGGGTTTCCCATCTACGAGACCTTCTGCAAATACTACGGCGTGGAGTGCCGCTTCTACGACCTGCTTCCGGACCACGACTGGGAGGTGGACTTGGATCAGGTTGCCACTTCCCTTGCGGATTGCAACACTGTCGCTTGGATCGTGTGTAATCCGAGTAACCCATGCGGCTCTGTGTACACATACCAGCACCTGCTCAAGGTAAGCCAGCTGCAGTTCTTACCAAAAAAAAACTACACCACATGCATGTGATGGTTTTGAGATTGATGTGCAGATTGCGAATACAGCCGAGGTACTGAAGGTGCCAGTGATCTCTGACGAGATATACGCCAACATGGTGTTCGGTGCCGCCGAGTTCACTCCCATGGCGGCGTTTTCCATGAAGGTGCCGGTGTTGACCGTGGGCGGCATTTCCAAGAGGTGGCTTGCCCCCGGGTGGCGTCTCGGATGGATCATCATTGCTGATCCCAAGGGAATTCTTTCCAGAGGCAAAGCGAGTCGTCATCCTTGCCACAAGAGTTTAAGAAATTTCACAGGTCTATCAGTTTCTACTGATCATCATGTTGTTTTCTTAACCTGGGAAGTTGGTGCTTGGTGAATCCAGGTAGTCGAGGCGCTGACCAGGCTCATGCAGATGACTATAGGAACTTCAACACTCTCACAGGTGAAGCTCTTGCGTTGATTAGTGATTGAATTTTGAATTTGATACCTCCGTTTTTCACATTTTGAAATCATTTTGCAATGGTTCTCAAGCAGGACTTTCAAGAGAGAAATTCGAGTTACATCTCGTGCATACACTTTCTTCACTCTGAAAGATGGCTAATCTATACTAACTTGAGGTTAGAGACCACTACGCTCATAACTATTTAGAGTGAGGAAAGAGAGGGTACCGAACTGAAACTCCGGGTGACTTCACGAATATTAACTCTAGTGTTACCAGATTATAGCAAAAGTCACGGCATATTCACTGATCAGAAGTTTGCAAATGTAGGCTGCGGTGTCCGGGATGTTGTTGAACACGCCTTGCAGCTTCTTCAAGGACACCATCAACTCAATCGAAGCCGGGGCTGAGCTGTGTTTCCAGCGAGTGCAGAGCATCCGAGGGCTTTCTTGCCACATAAAGCCACAGGGCGCCATGTACATCATGGTATGAAGTATATAAACTCAAACTCTCCACCCCGATGAAGCCACGTCGCTCATAATTGTTGTTCTCCACCCTCTCAAGCATATAATTCTTTCACCCTCTCACACGTCTCCCCCTCTTTGTTTGTGAAGGTGAGGATTGACCAGGGTGTGTTCACGGACATACGAAGTGATGTAGAATTCGCCTCGTTGCTGGCGGAGGAAGAATCCGTGGTTGTCCTTCCAGGTACAACATTTCTGCCTCTGTGTTGATGGAATATTCTCATCCTGATCATGTTCTGAAAGCCTATCTCCATGTTCAGGTACCGCTTTTGGAACTCCAAACTGGCTCAGGATCGTGTTTGCCACGCCACTCCCACAGCTTCAGGAGGCGTGGGACCGCATTGCTCTCTTCTGCTCACGCCACATGAGCGTGGCCATCCCATACACTCCGGAATATTAACTCAACCGGAGAAAATTCATGTACTGAATATTGCCCAGAAGTAATTTAGTGATTAGCAGATTTGTACATGGAACTCTGAACTGACAAGATGAAAGTCACTGCTGAAATTTTATTAGTAAACCCGGACCATATATTCCGGCACATTCCACTCTGTAGAATACAAAAAATGTATCAAGGTTCAGCAAAACTTGCACCCTTGGAGAGAATAATCTTCAAAGTAACATGTTTCATTTTAGAGGTCATCACAATATGTGAACCTTATCATCTGTTCAGATTCAACACCAACACGTAGAGTACTGACCCTTAGAAGTTTAAAATATAAATTTCGTGTCTAATGGTCATCGATCACTACTGCTGGCTTGCCCGAGTGGTCTAAGGGGGGCGACTTAAGATCGCCTATGCGCAGGCATGCGTGGGTTCAAACCCCACAGCCAGCACATCCCGTTTTGCATTTTTCTATTGATACCATGTTGATACTCGGGTGGTGACTGGCTGATACCGAGTGGTATCAAGATATCTCTAATGTCCGCTGGTGGTAGATAGTTGGTTGCACCGGGTCCGGGTATCATGCTCCTCCTCAATTTTACAAGTGTTCCGAGCTTCACGAGACCTGCCAAATTGGTTTTACATGGTCTGTCTCATAGAACCAATTTGGATAGGTTGCCAACAAAAGGCTCCAGTGAGTATCATTAATATTATGCCAAGAAATCACCGTGAGTGTGTTGTATAACCTGTCAAGAGGTAGTGTTCGAACGTCTTTGAAGGTGAGGACGTATTCTTTGACTCATTTGCAGGCTTACTTTGATTTGTTTCTTGTGGTCACTGGTAATGGTTTAGAGCTGTTTAATGATGCAGGTGCTGAATGCGGCATCTCAGTGAGCAGTGAAGATGCGCTTGGTTGCTTCGGCTGCGAAGGATACAAGAAGTTCCTGGGAATGCGAGACCCTGATGGCCGGCACTTGATGGTTTTCACTTAATACTCATGGAGAACCACATTTTGAGCGAGTTTTCATGGTAGATCCTCTCCTCTGCAAGTATGTTTCATTTTTTTAACCGGTGCCAGTTGCCATTTACGTGTAATCACTGGAGACCTTGCTGCACTGTGCAGGTGAGCTGATTGAAAGCTGACCAGCAAACTTCAAGCAAGCTTTCGAGCAGATTCTTCAACCATGAAGAGACCGGGACTTTGTCGTGAACGCCATTCGTCATTCTTTCAGCAGGTCCATCGTAGACAGGCACATTGCTAAGGTAGGTTCACCTCATAGCCAACATCCAAACCTTTATAGTCAACAACGATGCCTAGACCAGAACGTATCACGTCATGGAACCCGCATTTGCAACTAATAATCAAGCAAGCCATTCTTTCGATTCAAGCAAGAGTTGGCACAGATGAGGCGATGTGTCCATTTCGTATACAATTTCAAGTTGAGAATGTGTCTATTTCTATACATAAAAATACAACTATGTCTGCGACGACGACGTCACCAGCCAAGCTCACCTCGCAACGGCGACCGCTTCTTCTGCACACCGCGAATCACCTTCTCCAGCTCCTCCAGATCGATCTCCAAATGCTGCAAGCGCGCGTAATTCTTACACGGCTGCCACCGGAAGCACCCGTTCCAGCCAAGCAACGCCGCAACGCGGATCCAGAGACCATCCGGCTTCGCTCCCAGCAACGGATACACATCCAAGCCCGCAGCGTGCGTGAAATTCCGAAACGCATCCGTGTGGTACAGATACGGGAAAACTTCGATGACAACCGCGCCAGGGCGAGCAAACAAGAAGTTCACGTTCTGGCTTCCATGCGGAACGAGGAACAAATCGTCCTCGGCAACGCTGCGCACCTGCTCGCAGAAGCTGCCGATCCCACCGGCTCTGTGCTCCACCGGCACGAGCAGGAGCTTCTCCATCGTCTTCTCCGCGTCCAGTTTATTCGCTAGTTTGCGAGGTCCCGAGCTCCGGTCCAACACAACCGCGCGGCGACTGATCGGCCACGACGCGTTGCGAGCCTCGATGTTGCAGTAACGCAACACCTGCGATCGCAACCAGGAATTCGTGGCCGGGGTCACGTACCTGACGTGAGTGGGAGCGGAGAATAGGACCGCGTCTCTGAAGCAGATGGAGTCGTCTTTGTGGACGGGGAGCTCATGGTACCGCACCTTGCCCGTGAGATCGAACGCGGCGAGGAGACCTTTGGCCCAGCGCGAGACGTCCATCTTGGCCGCGAACCACTGCAGATTCGCGCTCTGGTTGAGGAACGTCTTGAGCAGGAGCGCGGGGATGAGCTTCTCCGCTTCGTGGTGCGGGTTGGGTTTCCCCGCGGGCAGCCAGCGCTGGTCCATCACGAGGCTCAGCCCGGAGACCCAGTGCCACCCCTCGTTGCAATGCGCGTCGCGCTCCACAGACACCGTGAGCTTCTCCCCGAAGAAGCGCATGAACTTGGGCAAATCGGATCGCCACCCCTGCTTCTCCCCGCAGAGACGTATCTTGTCGGAGGCGAAGCAGATGTTGCGCACGCGCGGGAAGCACTCCGTGTTGCACTCGCCCGTGCAGTAGGCCGACTCGGAGAGGTAGGGAGATGACTCCTCGCACGTCCTCGCGGGTTGGTAGTATGTGGCGATCGAGGTGGGAGGCGACTCGGGCGTTAGGAGGAACACGAGAAACAGAAACACGAGCAACGCGACCACGAGGTGGTGCACACGAACTCCCCGCGCTGCCACGAATTCAACCACGTCTGCCATCCATGCGCACACATCGCGGCCTATCTTGCCTCTACCACGCTTGCGCCTCTTGCTTGACCCCATCTCCATCACCTGCACACAAACCCTAGCTCTCTCTCAGCTTCGAAACCACACCAACGTCGAGAGTGTGCTGTGAAATGGAAAGTTGTGCTCCGCTTCCACACCATCTGAATGCATCCTCGAGTCAATGCAGCTCCTGATTCTAAATCCCAGGAAATCCAGGCTTGCAGCAGAAACTCCTGATGCCAATCTCGTTGCCTTAACTTAAGCCAGAGATTTGTGACATCTCTACAAAGTCTAACCGACGTCACAACCCCTCTATCATTGCGTCACAACCTCTCTATCCTTTGTTTTGTGAGAGGTTTGGAGGAGATGCAGCATCTCTTGACATCAATTGAGGAAACTCTGACCAACCTTGATTGCAATTGCGCAGCTAGGCTTTTCGATAGGGTTAATAACTAGGGTTACAGGGTGCTTAAACCCTAAACCCTAAGCTGGGTGACTTTGTTATCTGAGCGGTTTTCAGGTGATGCATCTCTTGCAATTATGGAATGTCTTAGCTACTTGGGTCGGAAGGTCATTCAGGCTGCTTGAAGATTTGGGGTATAAATAGGGTTTCAGAGTCGCTTAAACCCTAAACCCTAAAATCCCTTTGGTAGCCATTGTTTGTGAGAGGGTTGGAGGTGATGCATCATCTCGAGGAAAGTCTGACCTACTTGTTGCGCATCTTTGAGACCTGAAATCTAGGGCTTTTGAAGATTTGGGGCAATAAATAGGGTTACAGGGTGCTTAAACCCTGAACCCTAAGCCCTGGTGTTTTTGTTCTCTTGGTGATGCATCTCTTGCAATTGTGGCATGTCTTCGCTACTTGGTCGGAAGGTCATCTTGGGGTTTGATTTAAGGTCATCTTTGGGTCTAGGCTGCTTGGAGAATTGGGGTATAAATAGGGTTTCAGAGTCGCTTAAACCCTAAACCCTGAATCTCCTTTGGTAGCCATTGTTTGGAGGAGAGTTTGCTGCTGCAATGGCTGCGTCGTCGATGAGGCCGCCTCCGGAGCTAGAAAGTGACGAGGAGGAGGAAGGGAACTGGGAGGAGTGGCCGGAGGAGGAGGCGGACCAGGAAGAGTCTGCGCAGTGCCTCTTCTGCCGTGACGTGCTACCTTCTCCCAAGGCTGTGTTCCAGCATTGCGCGGATGCGCACTCGTTCAACTTCCTCAAGCTTCGCGCGGACGCGGGCCTTGATTTCTACGATACCCTGCGCCTCATCAACTTCATCCGCTCCACGGTGCGCTCAACGAGGATGCCGCGTGTTTAGGATTTGTCTTTCATCAGGTTTCGTGAAAAGAAGCAGGGTTTGTGAAGAGAATGAGGATGCGTTCGTAGGGTTTGTCCACAGAAGCAGGGTTTGTGTAGAGAATCAGGTTTATTTCTTTTAGAGAATCAAGGTTTCTGTCGCGAGTTTGGAGGGGTTTTGTAGAGAATGAGGATGCATTTGTAGGGTTGGTGCAGAGAACATCACACATGCGCACAATTCATTCTGGTTTTAGTGATCTTCAGGTGACGGAATCGGAGTCTTGGACCGTAGCAGAGAGCGTGGCGTTGCAGAAGTCGCTTCGGGAGCAGGCAAAGCAAAAGGGAACGGCTCCACCTCCGTGGAAGGACGACAAGTTCCTGACGCCAGTCTTGGAGAGCGATCCCCTGCTCTACAGTTTCGACGATGATGAGGGCGAGGAAGACGACGACGAGGAGATGGACGCTGCCGATAGGAACACCGCGTTGCGGGAGCTTCTGGAAGCTAATGAGAATAACAACACGACTGGCAGCAGCGCAGCAGCCTCTACCTCCTCAACTGGAGACGGTCTCGCGGATCTGACAAAGGTTTTCCTGTCCTTGGGCGACGATATTCGTGAAGAGCTCGCAAGCCCAGTGGATGCCCCTGATGTTGAAGCTCCTCCTGATCTTATAGCTGTCGAACCTGAGGAGGAAGTCCAGGTTCTTCCCAAGAAGAAGAAGGATCTCAAGGTCTCGTTTGCGGAGGTGGCCAAGAGGGAGGCGCGGAATGTGAACAAGGACTACTTTGGTTCTTACAGTGCCTTTGGGATTCACCGGGAGATGCTTTCTGATAAGGTACTGGTTTGCTCTTTCGCTTTTTTCTCTTAGCTTTCGCTTAGTTAGGTTATTTACGGCGTTGCTTTTGGTGCAGGTTCGCACTGACGCCTACCGAGACGCGCTTGTTGCGAATCCATCTTTGCTGAAAAACGCAGTTGTCATGGATGTCGGTTGTGGCACAGGCATTCTCAGGTATTGCTACTTTTCTCCAAGGACTTCTTCAAGGGCTACCTCAGTTTTTTTTGGTAACAAAACGACGCATTGCTGAATTCGTCATACTCGAAACGATTTCATTTTCTAGCACCAAAATCACTTGCAACCTTCTCTGGTTATAGGAACCACCGGTGTTTCATTCTTACTCGCATGTGAAAGTCTTGCCTTATAGCTATAGACATGTTGTAGGGTTCATGGTTTTAGGTTTTTCATCGCCCTTCAACTTGTAGGTCCTAAAAGTTCCTCCACAGTTTATTTGCTGCACAGGCCGGGGCTTCAAAGGTCATTGCAGTGGATGGAAGCTCAAAGATGGCTGCTGTCGCCACAGAGGTACGTCTTTGAGATTGCTGTTATGCAGATTTTATTTATCTATCGAACTCTATTAGGGTGATGATACAAGTGATACTTTTGTTATACCAAAAGCACTAACATCATTCATTTGTGACGTGTTGCAGATCGCCAAGGCGAATGGTTTCTTGAAGGACGCTTCTTCTTCTTCTTCTCCTTCAGAGAAGAGTGTGATGACCGTCCTGTCAGGCATGATTGAGGAGCTGGATTCCACTATGCCTGTGGAACCCCACGGAGTGGATGTTCTCGTCAGTGAATGGATGGGTTACTGTTTGCTGTTCGAGTCCATGCTGCCATCTGTGCTGCATGCACGTGACCGATGGTTGAAACCCGGTGGTGCCATTCTCCCCGACACCGCAGAGATGGTAAGAAAGAAGATCTCCTTCGTCATGGCTCACCAGTTTGTGTGTGTACAAGTTCTGAAGTGGTGTGCGGTTTCAGTATGTAGCTGGATTCGGGAAAGGAGGAACCAGCCTCTCGTTCTGGGAAAACGTGTATGGCTTCAACATGAAGTGCGTTGGTGAGGAAGTGGTCCGTGACGCTGCTCAGGCTCCCATTATTGATGTTGTCGACAGCAAGGACGTCGTCACCACATCTGCCCTCATTCAGGTATTTTCAACAAGTGATTTCGGGGATAATATGATTGTATTCCCGGCTTGTGTTGTAGATGCGTGTGAACTGATCCTAGGCTTTAAATATGCTGGAAATGGTAAATGTCCTTGAAGGTTAGAAGCCCCAGTTTTTTGAGGTTAAAATGCTCTTAACAACTAGTTCTATGCTCGCTCTGAAGATCACCTCAAACGAAAGGAACAGTTGTGTCGAGGATTAATTTTGTGGTAACCCAATCCAACATAAAGGTCTGTCTCATGAGCTCCCTTGACGTTCTCTCAACATTAGAGTAAGAAGTCAAAGTTCTAATAAGAGATGCCTTCTTTTGATTTATAATACTACAATGAAAGCTCTTTATTTTCATTGGCTTAGGACCCAAGCATTCTACATGCCCCCCAAATAGAGAACCAATTCTGAAGTAAGTAGGAGCGTGTGTGACACTTCTCAAGATCAGGATTTTGAGGATATGTTTAGGATGTAGGCATATTTTGTGATAGGTGACATAAAAAAGGGGTTGGAGTGTACTCTCTCCCCACTCAGAATAGCTCTCTCCTCACTCTTTCAGCTTGGTGGTGTATCCTTATAAAGCATGAAAGAAGAATCTCGTGGTCTCGAAACTCACGTGACAAGTATTTTCACCTTAGAAGAGGCCATGTTGTAGCCACCTCTTGTCAGATATCCTGAGCTCTGGTAATGCTGATTGTAACAATGAAACGAGGTGAAAACTCATGGAATGTTTGGTTTTCCAGGCCTTTGATCTGGCGACAATGAAGGCAGACGACACGGACTTCACGGCGGAGTTCAAGCTGGAGCTGCGACCATGTGGTAGCAAAGAGGCCATGGAGACGACGACATGGTGCCATGGGCTGGTGGTGTGGTTCGACACGGGGTTCACGGAGCGGTTCTGCAAGGACAAGCCGGTGCTGCTGTCCACCTCGCCGCACACCCCGAGGACGCACTGGTCCCAGACCATCCTCACGTTCAAGGAGCCCATCGCATTGAGTGCACGTGAAGAGGAGGATGAGACGAAGAAGAAGGAGAAAGGTGAAGGTGTGGGCAGTGAGGGGTGCCCTGCCAAGGCCATCACGGGGCGCATCAGCATTGCCCGCAGCCACCGGCATCGCAGCATCGACATCTCCTTGGAAACCAGTGCGGTTTCCTTCTGTAATGCCACCAGAACCTGGCCTGTCCTCATGTTCGACATCTAGGTACCTCAACTGCTACTCCTTCCTCTTCTCCTCCTGTTTTGTCAAACCATTTTCTACTCTTATATTCTACTCCAACTTGTGAAGTTGATAGGAGAGTGTTCTTTGTGAAGTGAGGCAGAGAGTTTCATCACTTTTCTTATTTTTGGTTGCTCAAATCAGCCCCTCAGTTGCTCTTTGGAGAAAGGCAGCTCCTTCTCCCTTCTTCACCCTTTTTAGTGGATGCTCATCTTGCTCCACCTCTGGATTTTCCTTGGAGGTGGCCTATGGTGCTTGCTGTAGAGGTTAATGAGTCCGAATGACCCAAAAATGGACGTTAGGCCTTGAACTTTTAGGGGTTAATTCATATTCAGTATTCTACAAAGTAAATCACATGCATGAATATACGGGCCCAACTAATGTTTAAGGGTCAAGGCATTTTCATACCAAAAGCACTTCAAAACTGCTTGTTCTAGTGCAATGAGTAAGGAGAAAAACAGAAATTGTTATTTCTACCTCTATCTGTAGGATCTAAATTAAGACTCATTAAGTGATGTCCTCATGAAATTTCAGAAACTGTGACCGCATGGATTGAAAGATTATAGTGTTTGAAGTAGGAAAAATGGTTCATTTCTTCCCTGTGTTGAGTGGATCAGCAAATTTGACTACACTTGGTGTCAAATTTTGCACTACACAAGGTCTAAATCCATTACCATTGTGTTAAGCATGATGTTGGTTCCTTGTACACTAATTCTTAGAGGTAGAGAAGGGGTGTAGCATATTCAACACAAATGTATAGAAATTTTGTATAGAGATGGAAGAAGACGAGAGCTATGTGGGAGTATCATTTTTATTCTCATTGGACTTGTAATAAATAAGTTATGCCATTTTAAAGAAGATATTGTCGAGTGTGGGCACATTGGGCAACTCCAAAAACTTTTGCTAGGACACTCTACATTGATTTTGATGTTTAGTGTCATGGGTGCTTGTAAATACTGTGAGTTTTTACTTTTGATATAAATTTTTACTAAGAGCACAACAATCAATACTACTCAGAGAGGGGGATAATAGTGGACATGGTCGGTAAAAATATTCATCAAGAATGAAAACTTATAGCATTTACAAGTCATTTATTGCCCATGACACTAAACATCAAAACCAATGTAGTAGGTTTGAGATTTTTAAGGCTAGCAAGTAATATTATTTCCTTTCATATTGACAGAAAACCATTTTTGTCTTTAATGATAACTGCACACCATCCCAAGTCAAAGATTCTCACACATTGTCGGGCAAGGAGCCAAAAAAACTTCTTCTTTTCAACATAAAACTTTGATATCTTTATAATTTTTTCACTTTTTTTTTTCTATTACTAGACGTGGTGTAAACCATGTTATTGAATGTTTGGATTATCCTTCTAAAATAGATTTTGTTCCCAAAAAAATTAACACATGAATTGGCACTTTATGAACCTCCACTCTTTGCACAATTTTTTTGAATATGCTACACCCCTTCTTTACCTCTCAAAATTTGTGCACAAGAGTTAATATCAAGATCAACATGATGATATAAATTTAGACCTTGTGTAGTGCAAAACTTTGATCCAAGTGAAGTCAAAGTTTGTTGATGTATTCAAAGCAGGGATAAAAATGAACCTCTTTTTTTACTTCAAACACTATGATCTCACAATCCATGCAATCAAAGTTGATGAAATTTTGAAAGTATATTTTTTATTAAGTGCTAAATGAGATCCTACGGGTAAGACTGATAATAAGGTTTTTTGTTTCTTTCCTTTTTCAGTGCACTAGAATTAATAGTTTTGAAGTGTTTTCAGTGTGAAGTTGTCAAGGAAATTCAGGGGTTTGACATAAGTTGTATTTCACTAGAGACAAGAATTTTTTTTAATTATATGAAATGAGATAATATTATTTGCTAGCATTGAAATTCTCACATTCAATAGTGTCCCTGCAAAAGATTTAGGAGGTGCCCAACGTGCCCACTCTCCTTGTTTGAAATTCAACAAATGTGGGATTTAGGAAAAAATTGTTTTCCCATTGAGGTTTTACTAATACACATCTACAATAAAAATTTCTTAGCGGAATGTTTAAAATTGACACCATAGGAACATGACTTAACCTTCAAATTGCCATTTTGCCAATGCTTGGTCTTTTAGGGGTTAAACTATAGTAAGACTTGCACCTTTGGATTGACGATTTTTCAAAGTAACATCTTCCATTTGAAGGTCAATTCAATATTTTAACCTTATTATCATCTAGAATAATTTTGCCACCAGGAGGCCAGTTTGACGTTCAATCCTTTACCGCCTAGGAATGTTTCTAGAAAAACCAAGATTTTTGCTGATTTTTCCTTTGAACCGGATTTTATGGAAATGCAATGCCTAATATTAATATCTAACCTTACAAAATTGAACTTAACCTATGACCTGAACTTTGGGGAAATTTTGCACAACATCCAACAGTTCATAGAATAGATGACAGTGTTTAAAGTTACCATATATTGGTAGTGAAAACTGTGGATTTTGGAGGGTGTACTACTTTAACCATCAATAGATTCTTGCAAGAATTTTTTGACTTTGAATTAGAGTGGTTCACATGTGCACTAGGTTGATAGCTTTGCATTGACATATCATATGTGAAGAAAATGTTTATACAAAATTATTGGTGATTTTTTTTTTTTTGTTCTACTTGATTGTATACAAAAATGATCCAACCTTATACGAATCAAAACGAAAGTTTCATATGCGAGAAGAGAGATCAATAACCACAAAACAATGAAGAATGTCTTAAAGACAAAGTTCAATCAAAATTTAAGACCAAAATCAATGTGCATGTGGGTGAAATACAACATTGTATGTGGCATGGTATTCATTGTATTCAGTGTATTCACTATATTTTAGTGTATTTGGTGTTGTATTCCTAGCTTTTCCAAGTGTTCTATAAATCAAAAGCAAGATCAGATTATTGGAGAGTGTTCATAAAATGTGTGGACAAATCTAAACCTCGTATCTTGAAGCCTAGTTCCTCATGGATTTCATGCAAATTGAGTTTTAGCACCTCCGGAGTCCCATTTTGGGCTTCGTGGGTGCTAAAGGGTTAAGGGTTAAAGAGTGAAGTTGGAAGCAACTTTGAGTTTGAGGACCACCAAGTTCTTCAATACTTATTACATACTCTAGTTAAGTGATCACCAAGTTTTTCCACATCTAATGGCTATTAAAAATATACAAGCATATAGATTACATATCAAAAGACCTATGCCTTATTCAAACTTTAGGCAAATTTACAAGTAGTTCTATTGTTATCTAAACTTTCTTCTTCTTTTTATTAAATAAACTTAAATAATCATTTCAGAAACAAAGCCAATTAAATCTATTAAGCATCTTGAGATATGAATATCATAATTTCATCTTAAAATAGTATTATGATATGCTTTAGAATATTTGGATTCCGGTTTATCGAAGTATGTATGTACTATGAAATATGTTGAGAAATATTAAATATGGTTTTTCTCATAAGTGCATTTTTTAATGAAATATTTTATGTTCATTTCGCTATTATTAAGAAACTTTAATACTTCAAAAACATAAATTTATTATTCAAATTTTATTAAATCTTCAATATATTATAGGTCAACTGATATATGATATGAATCTTAATTAATAAAGATTGATTCAGACAGCAATAAATTGCTAAAATCAGCATAGTTATATTTGTATTCTAATTAAATCAACAATTCATTTTAGTACTATCATACCATTATAATTTTCAATTAAAATTCAATGAAAGGATCTTTGTTTAAGTGATGCAATATAACATTACAATACTTATTTTATATATATGTACATACATACATAAACACATAAATTTGATCTAAATAAAGGAGAAACAAACCATGCAAGTATATTCAAAAGATTAATCTCTAAAGGACTATGACTCACCAATACCACTCCAAACCTACCTCTTTAAGATAAGTAATTATGAGACAAATTTACTATGGGATCTTAAATTTTATTACTACAAGACACTCAAAAAATTGTAAATTTTGACCGCGCTAATTGTAAGATACAAGCATTTGAAGAGTGCATTATGTTTTTTGTCTTCCTTTCGCATACAAGGTGAATGTACAGTCCCCTCCACAAAGTAAGGTAACCCCCCATGGGTCAGCTCACATGTGTTACATAGTTGATTTGATTGAACATCCAAATTAGGAAGTTGATTCAGTCAAGATTAATTGCAATTATATAATTGTAGTATCTGAGAATGCATTTATGATCCGTCTGTGGCTTCTAGACTAGCAATTCCATGTGTTACATCAATTTGAGTACCATGTGGTATGTGAAGCTTTTTGAAGCAATGTAGATATTTTTGAGAATAGGGAGCTCTGTGAGTAACTAAGTCGCTCAATTTTGGTTGCAATGTCATGAAGTTGAGTAGTTGTGATGATCTGTGAGTTGAGAAAGTCACTCATACCTAGAAGGTTTTGCTACAAAATTTGGTTTCTTGTGATGTTGTAGTTGTTGGTTTAGTAGCTCATAGAATTGTTGTGTCTGTCATTTAGCAAGTTCATTTTCACTCTCCCTCACTAGTACCATGACAAGTTACTTCTTATCAGTAGAAGAGTAGAGTTTTATTGTAGGAATCAACACAACTAGAGCATCTTTGAGTGAAATTGCAAACGTAGTTGAAAAATTAAAAAAGAGCATTTCATTAGTCCTCAAAAGATATCAAGAGCGAGGTTCAGTACATATAGCAAAAAGATATGGACGACCAAAAAAGCTGCAATAGATTGATCGACGAGTTCTCAAATTTTAGAGATTGTCAAGAATTGTAGAATACCTCTTGCTGAACTTACTAGTAGCTTGCCCATTTCTGTGAGTATGAATACCATACGAAAAGAAGTGCATGACCTTGGATTTGGCAACCGAATTGCCAAGAAGAAACCTTTCTTGAATGAGAGATACAAGAAATTGAGGTTACCCTTTGCGAAAGAGCATAAACATTGGACGGTGGAACAATGGAAGTTGGTTATTTGAAGTGATGAGTCGACATTTGAGATCGATGCTTATTCACGTCAAACTCGAGTATGGCGGACTACTTCACAAAAATTTCATTTACAATGTTTAGCACCAACATTCAAGGCTGGAAGGATGTCAATCATGGGGTGCTTTTACTGCAACTAGTAAGTGTTTTTTGTTATTAATTCCTTTTAGACAACGCATTGCTGTGGACTTTGTAGAGATTGTATGTGAGCAAGGATTATTGCCCTACTTCTACCACCATGCTAACCATGAAGAATTAGTATTTATGTTGGATGGTGCACCAACAGATACACAACCAGAGTGACAAAAAATTGCATCAAAGATATTGGTTTAAAGATGCTCAATTGGCCTCCAAATTCTCCTGACTTAAACCCTCTAGAAATCATGTGGATGATTTGTAAAGATAGGGTCCAGAAGATGAAAAGACCAAAAAACAAAGAGCAAATGTGGAATGCAATGCAAGCAGCTTGGGAGAGGATACCAATGGAGATGTTAGACAAGTTAGTTGCAAGCATGCCAAAACGGATACAAGCTGTTATTGATGCCAGAGGAGGTAGCATACAGTGGTAGTAGTAGTTGTTGATCAATCCAATTTTCAGGTTAGAAATGATTACAAAAGATTTGTATTTTTTTTAGCAAGAAGCTTCTACATGTATAAAGCTAACTATTATGGAAAAAATTCTATATTTGATGTGTACATGAGGTAGCATTAGTCAAGTTTTCTTGTTGGTCTCTTCTTGTGTGTGTGAGAAACAGCAAGCGGTTCCCTTACTTTGTGGAGGGGACAAGTACTTCAACTCAAAATGGCATACTTTTCCACTACACATTGCACAATTCTTTTTTAAACTATATTCTTACTTGGGTTAGGTCATTGCACACCAAAATCAAGTGTGGAAGAGGTTTAGGATAAAAAATAAGGTCTAGCAATGATTAGAGGTATATAAAGCATCCATTTCCTTAGCATAACAATTTTACTTTTAAATTAAATAAATATTATTTTTATAAAAACTCCAAAAATAGATGAAACTTCATGCCTTCTTCTATTTAGGGGGGTCAAAGAATAATAGAATCCTAAATATTTATGCAATTTTTAGTAGAAACAATTACAACTGCCAAGAACTTGCCTACTTTCAAAAATTATATTATTTAGTTCTACAATACCATG